>JAQIVE010001219.1:0-26671 GCA_034698285.1 Sminthurinus bimaculatus
AATCAACAACAAAATCAGGGAAATCAACAGCAACGGCCGAACATGCCCCTGCAAAATAACAACAATAATGTACAACCGCAAAATGGCCGAATGCCTCAGGTACTTTTACCCCAGGGATTTAATTTCAATTCCATCCCCATGCAACCAATTAATATCAAGAAGACAAATAACAACCAAAATGCACCAAATGTCAATAATCAACAACAACCATTACAACAGCAGCAGCAGCCCCAACAACAACAGCAACAACAACCAAATTTCAATCAACAAATGCCACCCCAACAACAACAAATGCAAAATGGAGTCCGACCAAACTTCCCACAGCAAAACAATGGACAAATGCCGATGCAACAACAACAGCCCGGAGGATTCCCACCCCAACAACAACAACAGCAGCAGTTTCAACCACAACAACAATTTCCAGGGCAATTACCGTTCCCTCAACCATCGCCATCTCAAATGCCTCAGCAACCCCAACAACAACAACAATTTCCCAATCAAGGGCCAAGCCAAGGACCACCCCAAATGGGACCATCCGGACAACCCCCAATGCAACAACAACCTCAATTTCAAAACACACCCTTCCCACAAGGACCTTCCCCAACTCCTCAACAAAACGTTCCTTTCCCACAAGGGCCATCGCCGACCCCTCAAAATGGAAATTTTCAACAGGGGCCACAACCCTCTCAAATGCCACAGGGTGTTTTCCCCTCCCAAGTTCCACAACAACAACAAAATGGACAACCACCGATGCCAATGCCAACTCAGCAACAGCAACAACCAGGATTTTTCCCACAAGGGCCAGTCAACAGCAACAACTTTCCTCAGGGACCACCACCCCAAGGACCGTCTCAGGGACCAATGCAACCCAACCAAAATTTCCAACAAAACAACATACAACAACCACAGATGCAAAACAACAACTTTCCACCTCAACAAGTTCAACAGCAACAACAAAACAACTTCCAACAAAATATGCAACAACAGCAACCTCAACAAATTCAAAATAACAACCAAAATTTCCAACAACCTCAGATGCAGAACAATGGAAACTTCCAACAACAACAACAGAACCCTCAACAACAGCAACAGCTTGCTCAACCAAGTAACATTGTTCCACAACAACAGCAACAACAACCTGGACCTTCACCTACTCCACAGCAACAACAACAACAAAATCAACAATCTAATAACAATGGTAACAACAACAATAATAAGGCCCCAGCTCGTTCAAAGTCTAGCAGTGCTAGCGCTGAGGATCACGACAATGAGGACGAAGTTTCCGATTCCAAAGTGTTGATGCCCGGTATGAACCCCGGAGCCACCGGACCGAATGGGGCCACCATCCAAAAGGTCCCTGTTGCCTCCCTCGGTCACAAAATCAAGAATTTGAGGAATCGATTCCCTGGAAAGTTCCAAAATCCACTGTTGACGGCTCTTAAGTTCTTGGGCATTCAGTCCACCGCCAAGCCAGATCTCGTGATGGGCATGGGCAAACCCCTGGGTCCACCTCCATCCAAACAGCACAAGGCCAATGGACGACACAAGAGTAGACCCAACCCGTCCAAGAAGCCCCCGCCACCGGATCCAGAGCCCGACGTTCCCGAGGAGAGGGACGATGAGGACTCTGCTAGCAGTGAGTCTGGAATCCACGAAGTGAGTGTGGAACACCCCAGCAAATCGAAGGAACACTCAAAGGAACATAAAAAGACTTCCACCCTCCAGACAAAGACGGGTCACGCCAAGTCATCCGAGATTGAGCGAAGAACTAAGCCCGAACGACCATCTCGCCCTGAGCGACCCGAGCCACCAAAGCGACCTGAACGACCCCCAGTACCCACCCCGGCCAATGTACCCCTACCCCTCCAACTGGTTCCAGAGCGATCTGGGGAAACGCGAATCGTGATCCAAGGGGATGGTCACAACATTCCGGACATCACCAAGATTATCAACTCCCTTCAAAAGTTGGAGAATGATGAGAAGCGGTCTGGAGAAAATGGTAGACCACCGAAGCCCTCGATCATTGGACCTTCACTTCCATCCTTTGTCAGTTCAACGCCCAACCCCCTATTTTTCGGACCAAGACCCACTATCGCCCCCTTTGGAGCACTCAAGCAGTTCTTTGGCAGCTCCACGCCAAAACCACCACAGCCAGGACCAATCATTTTGAGTCAGCGACCAAATGGACCCACTCATGCAAGTCCAACCCCTGGCCCCATAATCTTGACGTCAACTGGCCGCCCTGGAGTTTTCCAGATCCAACAAAGTACTGGAGCACCTCAATTCATATCATCAACCCCATTCCCACCTCAACCCCATCATCACCATCCTCATCATCAACACCAACAACAACACAACAAACCAATTTTGGCTTCGACCCCCGCCCCTGGACAATTCATTGCGGTGAGCACAACTCCTGGAGCTCCACCCCAAATCCTGGTGCAACAAAGTCCAAGTCCAAATCCAACTGGCCGACCCCAAAACATAATCAATTTGTCCACCCCCTCAAGCGGAGGCCCTGGTCAGTTCCAGCTGGTCCAAAGTGCCACGGGCGCCCCTCACTTGGTCTCCATCGGACCCTCGGTCAACCCTCAGTCACTCCACAATGCCGCCGTTCAAAATGTTATTGCTCAATTCAGCGGAATCCGACAGACGCCATTACCCGGACAAGGACCAACCCCCTTCTTCAATCCATCCACCACCCCAATCCCTGGACTTTTGCCCCCAAGGATTGTCACTTTGAACCCGGGCCATCAGAAACCTGGAGCCTTTGTCGGTCCATCACCCTCGCCCTCCTCACAGCCTGGATTTACCACGCAAAGGGTTAAGAGCGGAAGTCAAGGCTCTGGTTCCGGCTCCGTGGAAGTTGGTCCCACTCAATGGTCAACTTTGGTCAAGACTTCCTCCGGATCTCGGGAGACCCTCGGGCCAAACGAGTTTGTAAAGGTCGGGTCAAAGGAGGCTGGAGCTACGAAGATCAACTCTCAAGGGAAATTGACCAGCTCGTCCAGCTCGGAAAGTCAAAGGAATCCAATCCCGACGCTGGAGAAGATCCAGGAATTTTACAAGATTCACGGAGGTCAGAGCGATGGCAATTATGAGCGATATTTCATCCACCAGGATAAAAACTCACCCCCAGCAGGCTTGAATTCCGGGTCCTTTGAAATCATTCCTCAGTCCGCTTTTGCATCGTCCTCGTCATCCGGTCAAAATCTTTTCCACAGCGGAACGAGCCCAACGAGCTTTGGAGGGTTGTTGAAGACCAAGTTGAAATATGACAAGTTGAAGGAGCAACTTTATCCTCACAAGCATTTGGCTCCCGAGGCCGTACAGAGCACCATCTTTGGCTACGTTCCTCCCGGAGAAACTCTCAGTCCAGCTGGGTCAACCTCCCCCGCAACTCAGGCAACACAGACGACCACGACCACTGCAAGCACTACTACTCCAAGTCCAAGCCCAAGTCAAACTCCAAGTTATGAACCCAGCACGGCGGCTTCAACGGAAACCACCCCGATTGACCCCAACGGCCGACACAAGATTCGACCCGGAGACTTGGCCAAGGCCGACGATATGATCCCCGTGTCCGCTCTGACCAACCCCAGTGACCTTGTTCAACTTCAGTTGTTGAGACAACACCAAAATCAAAACCAACAACTCCCGGGTCACCAGGAGATCTTTTCCTATGGCATTTCACCCAGTGGACAGCCCATTTTGATAACCACCCCAAGCCCTAGTCTTCAGTATTCCGTCGGTCCTAATCCAAGTATTGGGCCAAGTCCAAGTCCGAGTCCAAGTGCTCGACCAAATGTCAGTCCAACTCCACAAACTAGGCAGCAAGGTCAAAGTGCCAGTCCGTCACCCTCTGCCCCCTTGACCTCTCCTCAACCCCAACAGCCAACGGCCAACTTTGATGGGGACACTTCGGAGAAGCTCATGTTCATCCCCTCCACGTCCTTCATTTCGAATGGAAACGCACAGCAGGAGGAGCGACTCATCTTCTTCCCTTCGAGCACCCCCATCCCTCCAGGTCTCCTTCCTTTACAGCCCATCCCCGTCAACTTTGAAAAGCAGTTCCCACAGCTCAAGAACCAGCTCACGGATGAGGGCGTCAATGTCAACAAGAATGACGAGTCACCCTTCAAAGTGATCGAGGAGAGTCCAACTCTCATCCCCACGGATGAAAGTTCAGCTCCAACCACTTTGGTCACCGCGGCCTCACCCACCACCACCAAGTTGACCTCGCCAACCACCACGACAACCTCTACATCAAGTTCTTCAACATCCACGACAAAATTGGCGACTTCACCCACTACAACAACCACGACTACGACCTTGGCTAGCTCTCCCTCCACAACGTCGACAACCACCACGACCAAATTAGTGCCCTCGACCCCAACGGCAACGACCTCCACCACCACGACAACTACTGGGGAAACTTCTGCCCCCACTTCAGCTGCTACCTCTACCACTGCTGCTCACACGACCACCGCTGAGACCACTCAAACACAACAATATCAACAGCAGTATCAACAACAACAATACAATCAACAACCTTTGCAGCAAAGCGGAAGCAGTACCGTGGTCACCTATCGACCTCACACGAGCACGACCTATGGAGAAACCGAGAAAGTGGTCACCTGGAGACCTACTGTGGTCACGGCTCCTGGACCCACCGGCGTTCCTTTGAGTCCCGCTCAGCGAGCAGAGATTGAACGAACCCGGGCATCCAGTCTCGGGGCTGGAATGCTTCACGCCATGACCGTGGGCTTGGTAGCTCAAAACCAAAACCAAATTCAACAAAATTCTCAAGGTGATGGCAATTGGAGAGCGACGGCGACCGGAGAGCGAAGTCACTTGAAACCTAATGACATTGGTGCTTCCGGTAAGAAAATATAAACTAAAATATTTTGGATTTTTTTCTAAAATCCAAATTTTTCTCAAATTGTTCTAAAATCTGTGATTTCTTTTTAATTTTTTCAGTACTTTATGCAACCATCATGGCCAACGGCGCTGCAGCTCCTCTGCAAGTTCCAAATCCCTACACGCAGCAACAACAATTTCAGCATCAACTTGCGCCCCAACACGGACTCCCTCAACAGTTGACTCCTCAACAACAGCACCAACTATTCCAGCACCCGCAATATCAACCCTTCCTCCTCCAGGGAACACCCATCGTACCAACGAACAACCCACAACTGTTCAACTACTATCAATACAACTGGAGAAACCCCGTCGATGGTAAAGTGTATCCCACGCAACTTCAACCTCAACTTCAACAGGGCCAACCCGTTCAACCCCAACCAATTGACATTGGCCTTGCAGCTGATCTCCAGCAACAACAACAACAATTACAACAGCAACAACAACAACAAATTGAACAAGAACGAGAGCCCCTTCCACAAGAACTTGATCGCCAACCAATTCTCCAGGGACAACTTCCAGAGGAAGAGTTGATTGCATCCTCTTCTCCAGCTCCTTCAGATGACTCCAGCTCCTCCACTTTGAACCCCTTGGGCGAGGGCAAACCCCGTTACAAGAATACTTACAGAGTGGGCCAGTCTCAGGATGGAAAGAAGGCCATTCCAATTTATGTACAGAAACCACGGGGAAATGGTGGTCAGCGAATCCGAAACAAGCGACCCAACTATGGCTCTGAGGAGGATTATGAAGACATGATGGCCGCCGATGGTCAACAAGAACAACAACAACAACAACAAAAGCAGCAAGAGCAAAATCCAGAGCCCGCACCGGAAGAGGATTTGGAAGAGGTCAGAAATGTTCGTCAAAGAGTTCACCACCGAAACCGCGTCATTAGACTGAGAAACAGCAAGGAAAAGTTGGCCGCAGCAGGTGGATCCGATTCAGAGGCAGGTCAAGGTCAGAATAACGAGGATGGATCCAGTAAGCCCGTTAAGCACAATGGACCACGACGATACATTCGACGAAAGTTCCGACCCACGACGGAGGCACCCACAACTGAAAGCTCCACGACGACCACGACCGCAGGTCAACCTCAAGCCCCGTATTACGACGATACCGAAGAGGTCGTTGAGGAGGTCAAGTCGAACATGCAGGTCAAAACTTCTTCCTCCGTTTCTTACTCCTCTCCCCAACGAAATGGCAATGCTAAAAATCGACCAAAGTCAAAGGTGAGATACCAGGATTATGAAGAGGAAGGTCAAGGACAAGGACAAGGTCAAAGGGTCAAGTCAAAACCGGCAGTTGAGGAGGAGATTGAAGAGGAGGCTCCGGTCAATATCCGCAGGAGAAAGAGGCCACAATCTACCACCACCACGGTTCGTACTACCGAGGATCAGGAGAATGCCGAGGTCAACGGAGGTCATGTCAAGGCTGGAGAGGGAGATCAGGAAACTGCCAGTGCGGAATATCATGCTCACGGCTACCGTCGACGAGAGCCCGTCTACGTGAACAAGGATATCTTTATTGGCTCTGGAGAAGACCAAGCGGATCCAAGTGAACATGGACACGGTCGTGACCCCGAAGCTATTGATGAAGAGGAGGAGGAAGGTGACTATCGACCCCGGCCAGGTCCCCATATCATCAGTGGCAAGTCCGTGGTCAAGAAAACCGGAACGACCGCCAATCATCTGGACAGCGACCACTTTAACGACCAGTACAACGATGACAATGAGAATGGATGGAAAAGTTCCACCCCCATGAGGATCCAGACTGATCCAACCACCACCACCACCCTCCAAACTTCTCCCAGCACTACAACTACTACGACCACCACTCCCACGACAACAACGAGTACAACCACCACTACAACGACAACTACCACCCCCAAAACGACCACCACTCAGAAAAAACCGGCGCCAACCACCACCACCACAACTACTCTGAAACAAAATCCAACCACAAAAAAGAAGGTGGTGCCCAAGCCAACTACTCCCACGCACAGCGGCAGCTCCAGCGGAAGCGGAAGTGAGGACGACTATTACGGGGACACGAGTGTGGAGATTCGACAAATGTTGAAGAAGCTTCAGGCTCGGCTTCAGGCCTCAAACAGGGGCAAGGACGAGGAGTATGAGGATGAATACGAGGATTTGGAGGATGGCTATGACGATTACTATGAGGACGAGGTCAAGCCCAAGCAAAGTGTCAAGGGAAAGCCCACTACGGCTAAAACATCGGCCAAGCCAACAAAGGCCAGTGTGACGACAAAGGCCACCACAACAACCAAAAAACCGAAAAACACCACCACTAATAAAAACACCAAGGACAAAGCCACCACTAATAATTCCAGCAATAAGGGTAAAAAGGATGACCCCAAGTCAAACACCAAAAAGGTCACCAAGACAACGACGACCAATAACACGACCAAGAAACCAAGTTCGGCTGGCAAGTCCACCGGAACCACGCAAAAGAAGGCTAATCCAACTACAGCCCCCACGACCAAGCGAACTACCGTGAAAACCACCCCCAAACCGACCACTACCAAGGCAACCACCAAGCCTACAACTACCACCACAACGACGACGGAGCCAACGACGACCACCACAACAACTACGACTACAACCACTGAGGCTCCCACCACCACCACTAGTTCAACTCCCAGTCCAACCACCGTGGACCAAAACCAATATTATGGATATAATACCAATGGGGAAAATTTCCAACAACAACAGGGACAACAACAACACCCTGTCTATAACAACAATCAGAACAACAACTATGAAAATAGTCAACAGGACCAAAGTTCAAACGGTCAGTTCAATCAATATTCGTCTCAGAGCACCCCGTTGAATCTGGACCAGGCTTATACGGACGTCTCCTACATTTTCCCAGCTCAGGGACAAAATCAGAACCAACATCAGTACAGCCAGAGCCAGAGTCACAGTTACAGTCACAGCCATAGTCAGGGTCAAGGGTCAGGAGAGCCAGGAAATAATAACTATAATAATTATAATCCTCATCATCATCAGCAGCAGCATCATCATCAACATGTTGGACACAACAACAACAACAACAACAATCAAGGATCCAACCAATATGTTTCCTCCTCCTCTTCTTCGTCAACTCAGCAACTGTCGCAAGAGGTGCCCAATGCCAGCGGAGGTGTTGGCAATGGCAACACTCCCCTGAGGAGACGAAAGCCAATTTGGGTTCGAAGGAAAACTCCCGCTGAAATGGCCAACAATGGACGGATTATAAATGGACAGGGACAGAATCAAATGGTGAGCAAGGAGTCGGCATCCATCTCGAGAAACCCACAAGCCAACAATAACAACAACAACAATGCCAACGCCAACTTCCCCAATGCTAACAAGCGTAAGGTTGTCAAGCTCGTGAGGAGGAGAAAGCCTGGAGTTGTTGGACAACCTGGAAACGGAAACCAAAACGTCAACAACAACAACAATAGACAGCCTGTTTTCGTCCAGAGTAACGAGAACGAGCAACAAATCTTGAATCAGGGAGATACGCAAGAGATTATTTCAAGCTCAAACTCACAAAGTCAACCAAATCCAAGTCCCATCGTGGATCCAACTCCGGCCTCAACCACTCATGGCACAACGGTTCTTCCCCTGGAGAATCTGTTTGATCAAACTAACTTTGCTCGACGAGTTGGTTATATCGGTAAGTTTTGATGTACACTTTCAAGTAAAAAATAGATGGTGTAAAAGATTTCGAAACCATGGAGATGTAAAATATGATTTGATACTTATGATTTTCTGAATTTTACACTACAGACTCGAATGAAAAGCATCCAGCTCCTTCGTCTCCCAACAATAGTCAGGGACAAGTTCGAAGGAAGCTCAAGTTAGTTCGAAAAGGTCAACGAGCTCAGTGGAAGCTGAAAGTAAGTGACGACGAGAATGAGCCCTCGTCATCTTCCTACTCTGGACTTCCCCGAGTCGAGTCATTAGTTGCTCCAAAACCACAGTCTGCTTCCGAGTCCGAGGAGGTCAATTCTGGATACAGACATGCACCACCCTCCCCGTCTTCAAGTTCGAATAGAAATAGAGTGTCTCAAGTCCGAGTCGTACAATCTACCTCCATGGAGACCAAGGTGTGTGTGCAGGGGCATTGCCAAATAGTGTCTGGTAATTAAGGTTTAGATTTATGCATAGGGTATAATAATAAGTAATAAATTAATTAACTGAAATATTATTTATTAGACACTACATATAGGTAGATAGAAGAACTACTGTATTGTTGTTGTTGTTGAAAGAACTTGCTATTTGAATCCAATAGAGTGTGTTAGGCCATGTTGTTACCGACGTTCTTTTTTATACACGTATTTTTTCAATTTATATATTTAAATGCATAATAATATGTACTTGACAGAAAAAAGGTATGTCGCTAAATTTCCTTTTTACTCTGTGTGTGTATAATCCTGATGATGAAAGAATGTATACTGTTGAGTGATGTGACTAATTGTACTGTGGTGTATATTTGATTGTACTTTGAGGCTGAACAAATGAGTGGCTTTTTCTTTAGTACTTGTGTTGTATTGTGTATTAGTATGATAATATAATAAAATGCAATAGTGTGTAGATAAAAAAAATCTATGCAAAGCAAACGATTATGAGAGCCGGTACCTTCATAGTTCGTAATATATTAGATATTATTATGTTGTATATATATTTGTATTGTAGAACATACATAATATATACAAAAATTAAATTCTTATTTATCCAATGATGCCAACAAGTTAGAATGCATAATAATGTGTGCGAACGTTTTTACTTTTAAGCTTACTTATGTATATTATACAAAAAAAGAAACCCAAGATGCAACAAAGGGTATACATTTAAATATTAGAAGGCATTTGCAAGTGTATCATGGTGAGTTTCCTGTCCCCAGATTTACCCTCCCCTTACCCCTATACCCCCAATTTTTCCTCATAATAATTATAATCGTCTTTATGCAAATATCGAGCGTTATTGTAATTATTGGTCACTCATCATGTTGCTTTGTGAAGCCTATAACAAACAATCATCATGAATATTTAGATTCTGAAATTCTAAACTGATGCACAATATGTATGTGCGTCCAGTCAGTCAATATATTATGTAAACACATGTCGATGGTTTATGGTTCATGCTATAAATATGTCGAATTGTTATATAAATATATTCTAATTCTAAAATATTTTATTTTCCTATTGTTATTTAGTGTGTATGTATACGTACATAGTATGTTTAAAGAAGAGTCTAATGTCTAAGTTAATTGTAAGTTAGAAATACACGGTGTTTGAGGGATTTTAATTAACTAAACCGAGGGAAATTGGATATTATATTAATATAAAACTAAATATGTGGTCGGACTGACATTTTTAAGCCCTAATGAAGTAAATGAAACTACATAATTATGATATTATTATTTATTGGTCGTTATTTTGTTATCATTATTTATATGTTACTTGCTAAGCGGGTATACTATATAGAGCTAGAATTTAGAAAAGGTTATCCTATTGTTTTATTTATTTATACTTTTTCGTCAAAATTAGAATTGATCAGTGATTATTTATATTATCTGTCTCTTTGCTATACATGCGATTCTACAAAACTCCTCAACTGTGATTTTTTTCCGATAAAAAGTGCAATCAGTTGACAATCTTTTTCTCAATGATAAAAATTACACATGTTTAATGTACATTGTCATTTTCGTATCACTATTTATTATTCTCTCTCTACTTATTTGGTAAGTAAAAGTTAAGAAAAGAACAAAATCCATTCCTGAAAGAAAAAAAATTCTACATTCGACTAAATACAGTTCACAGTTACTATTGGAATATTTTAGTTATACTTAACTCTTAATGTCTTTTGTATGGTCGTTGCCGTTATGTTTTGACGCTGAAACTTTTTTATATGTATAACGATGAAGTAAATAGTTATGTAATGTAAATTGTTAACTTTGTTACAAAGAAAAAAAACATGTACCAAAGGTTTGTCTTTAAATGAAGAATAAAAAGAGAGAGGCCAACTTTTACTGTAATATGAATACTTGCCTTGTGCTTACTTAAGTAAGTATTTAAAGATGACTTATTTACGCAAACTGGCATATTGTATATTGTACCGTTATTTCGGAATTTACATAATTTTGCATCAAAACGGAGTCAACTCATTATCATTAGCATTATTATAATATTATGTGTGCATTATGCATGTCATTTATTTATAACATGACATGAGCTCAACTGCTGACAGAGACAAAGACTTTTTCTCCAGTTTTTTTCATAAGGAAATGACGAGCCATTGACTGTTTTATACGTCATAATTTTTGCGCAAGTTTTTGTATAAGTTTTACCTGTCATTTTAGAGAGCTTTTTAGAGCTTTCTTTTCCTAGTCAATGTTTCACATTGCATTTTATATTTTTTTGTATTTTAGATTTTAAGGTACTTATATATTTCTTATTTTCATTACTCATTCTGGACTTGACTTGAGGCTTGTTATATATAATTATAGTATTCATTTTTGTGTAAATGAATAAATAAATAATAGTCTAGGGTAAATTAGTTAAATACAAAAGTGTACTAGATTTTGTAATGTGATTTTGACTATACCATCATAATATCATAATATACTTGTTTTTTTACATGTATGTTGAGGGGATCTTCGGTCTTGTAGTCTTGTACAAAAAAGACAAAAGTTTCTTTTTCGAGAATAATAATAATCTAGCTCATCACCAATCATTATTTAAGCCGTTTAGACAAAGAATATACTAGTCAATTAAGTAATTAAATAAAGCTAGAAATGGACGGCGAAAGAGTAGTGCCAATTGACTGGAACCCCGAGGACTTGAAGCCACTATTGGGTGACGAAAATTATAAAACTATTTTACCCACGAATGTCCTCGTCAGGCCTAGTTCGAAGACTAGAGAACTATTTCTGCAATGGTTTCACGAAGACAAAAAGGCTCTGCAACTTTTGGAAAAGGAACTGGAGTGGATTAAAACTGGTATGCTAATAATAAATACACACTAATAATTAAATTTGAGTATAATATATGTCTGCAGTCTATCTTTAGTCTTTAGTATGCTGATTGTTCAAAAGATGATGACGCTAGATTGATTTATTAGGGTGTTTAATTGTGTGATAATTATGCAGTGCATAAATTAGTACATAAGAAATCATCATGTATGTTAATGTAGATATACATCATGTAATTATTATTGTTGAGATGATGAGACACTTGTTCGTTTTCTTCAATGACAAGAAGAGTGTAAGTGTTTTATATATTTTAGTTTGTGGGTATAAATACAATGTACAATGTATTCTGTAATAATATGGAGAGTGTTAGTTGTTGGTTTTTTAGAATGTTAATGTCTAATATTAAATTGTATTATATAATTATGTTTGTGAGTATGCTGTAACAGTATTGAGAAGCATGCTTACTACATACGATAAATATGATGACATTGTATGTTACTAGGTACTGTACAAATACTTCAGTCCATAAATGGAGTTATGATATAATACTAATAATACTGTAATGCTTTATTTGATTTTTTTTTATTGCAATTATTATGATGAATGTTGCAGGCAAGTCGAGAGCATTGATAGAGGAGTCACACACAACTAAAGCAACAACAACAATGCCTCAACAAATTTCGATGTCATCCACTCAACAGACTGCTAGGTATGAGCAGTCAAGTCAACAGAGCAGTGCGATGAATAATAATAACAATATTATTAATAGTAATAGCCGTCAACTACTAGTACAACAACAACAAAAGACAGTAGTGGACATCAACGGCAATGAAGTTGGATTTCAATTCGATTCAAATGTAAAACCTTTGGATGAAAAGTCCTCCATGATGATGAACTCTTCAACTGTTACCCCTATGAATCGTCCACCCTTGTCAGTGAGTGAAAAGAATTTTTTTTTTGTTTGTTTGAAGTAGGCAGTAACATACATAATAGTTACATGATATAATTGGTAAAGTTGATATAGGTAATGTGTTAAAAAATAATGTGTACGGTGTACAGGTACATTTATATGTAAGTATGACAATTGAAAAACATACATACATGTGATATTACAAACTACAGAGCACATGTCAATGGTAAAGTAGAATTTTAATTTGTAATTTGTACGCTCGTAGATATACTAATTATGAGAGGTGTAAAAAGTTATGTATCTATAATACAATTCAATATGGATGTCAAGCTACTGGCCCAACCTTTGAATGTCAGACCTAGAAAAGTATTTTTGTACTTTTGATTAAATATTTGAATAACTCCCAAAATTAGCTACTTAAACTATTTATCTGGCTACCCGAATTTCGTAAGGACTCTCCAGGCGACGTAATTACAGTTAGCCAAAACCAAGACTTTTTTCTTGGCTTACCAGATTGTTCCTTTCAACAGTTTTTTAACAGTAGATGTAAACTAGGTATTTTTATAAAATAGTTTTTTTCCATTTGAGCTTCCGTTTAGATGGTTCAGTACAAACATCAACCAAATATAATAAAATGCATGGTTATCAAATAACTCGGAATTTGGGGATGGTCAGAATTCGGAAAAGTTAGGTAACTAACCTTTATGGAGTAATTAAAGTATTTAAGCATAAGTACACGAAAGTAATTTTTGAAGTTTGCATCTCCAAAAGTTGGAGCTCGATGTATGCAAGCGTGTAAGTAAGTGTATGTTGGAAAGAACAAAAAGGCAAATTAAGAATGGGTGGAAGGGATTGACCTTGCTCGTACTCATTATGTCCTTGACACCCTCCCATTCACTATTTTATCTCATGCATTATGATGTAAATGTCTATAAATTTGCATCGAAATTGTAGGAGTAGGTAGGAGGTGGAATGTAATGTATAGTATGAGCAGCAGTATATATATAGCAATTCAAAACTTACTGCCTGCTCAACCATCGCAGTCACCATCGTCATCATGATCCTTTAAATCATAAATTACTATATTCTCTTTAATCTCTCCTATTATAATGCATACACATTATTATATGCTGAGCATATTATTCTCTCTTAATGCTCTTCAATAATATACATCATACATACATGCATGTATGATGTATGAGAATGCGTTTGAGCACTTAATGCCATATTATGCATATATATTGCAGTATTATTTGACGATCATCGTATTGTATTTTACCATATAGTGCACAGTACTAAAAAGAAGAACCACCTTGAAACAGTCAATCAGACCTAATTGCAAATGTTTACCTATGCTTGTATACAAGTGTATTGTTTTTTTATTCAATTTTTCTTCATATATACTCGTGTCTTTTAATTTTTTTTTTGTCGCCCATTCACGTCTTTCTGTCTCTCTTGCTCTTGAAGAGCTTTTATATATGCGAAAGAGTCATGTATTTCTTTGAATATAGTGGAACTGTCGAGCAAGTTACCTTATAATACTTATAAAAACGAATGATGTAACTACGACGGTGACAAAAACGATATACAAAATTGAAGGAATACACAAGGCAGATAACAATAAACAAACCAACCACAACAACAGGTTGGTTTTGTTCAGTTGCAGTTTGTATCGTAATCTCAGGCTAAGCTATTGCCTGTATTATATATGCGTAATTTAATAAGTTGAAGTTGACTTTTAAAAGTTATATATGTACGTGCGCGTGCATTCTAAAATCTCATGCAAATCCTTTATATCGCTGGTTTATGCTTTCCTCTCTAGCTATCCTATCTCCCACTCTTGTATTTTTACTCACATCGGTTTCTATCCTATCCTATACCATCTTCATAGCAAACTCACATCTGTGTATATTATAGAGTTGTGATTTGTTTGTGGCCGTCTCTTCTTCTTCTTCTTCTTGTACAGGCGTGTGTACTGTGTATCTGTGTATGCATGTAAAATATTGTTATGTGTTGTTTGTATCGTTACATACACTATCTCTCTCTCTCTCTCTCTCTCTTTTACTCTCTCACTGTCTCTTTCTGCTGTGTATGTTTAAAGGTTTGCAGTAGTCGTAATAGCTTTGTGTTGTACAGGAACATTGTGTCAGTGTACATGTGTATAATATGCATGTTATGTGAGTAAAATTGTGTAGTATATGTAAAGTGCTTGTGCAGAGATGCTGTGTGTTTGTATGTAGGTAGGTGGAATGGAACGAACCACCCCTCCCAAAATTCCCATTCCTTCTAATTCCAATAGTTTCATCATCATCACCCCCGACGACCAAATTTGGACCGATTTCAATCTGCCCATACGGCCGCGTGGGTGCCCAAAATAAAACTTTCCCTTTTTCAATCTTCTTTCGCACATTTCCTCCTCCAGCTAGCTATGGCTCCAACTCTCCGTATTTTACACACACACACAACGTTAAAGTTAAGTCTGTCCGTTCGTTCTTCGGCTTCCACAGCCACGGAAGATAATATTATTCGCTTCTTCTGTCGTGCATATTGATACATGTACTTATAGTCGTTGCCGAATATTATCATTATCATCAGTATCAGCATTAGTAACATCAGCAGTCAGCAGTATTTCATGGGGTAAACATTTTTGGTGTGCAGCAGCAACAGCATCTCATCATCAATAGTTTACGTTTAGAAATTTATAAAATACATTATTTTATGCTGCCCCTCCTATATATTGTATACGAACACAGTGTGTACATATATTTTTTTCAAAAAAGTATACATCAGTACACCACACATACATACCTACATACAAACGTAATATACTTGACACATTTGCACGTAGGCTACATATTTACATAATATTACATATTTCCTCATTCCGTATAATATTGTGTAGACTATACACCTCCTCACAATCCTTTTCCTTTTTTTACCTCTCTGCCAGTACTTACAGAAACTGTACGATAATCATGAAATACGTATATCGTTCCTTTCCTCGCGTCTTGTCTCATCTGTAAATATTATCATACGGTTTACGTTTTTTAAAAGTTTTGTGAATATAATTTTAATACAGGCAAAATCAAACAAAACCGAGAGGAATAATAATATTATTTATATTTTGTTTAAAAATCGTTCATTTTTCGATTCAAAGAGAAAATAAACGGTAAGAAGCAGTGAGAAAGAATTTCCGAAAAAATTAAGTTGTAGCAGCAGTGGGTGTTCTGTTTCTGCACATATAACTGGATATATACGTATAATATATATGTTGCGTTGTGCGTCATTTATTCCACAAATAAGTGTGTGTGTGTATGTATACATTTTATATGCTGCTTCTACCTTCTGATTAGTTTTTGCTGAAAAATATCTATCTGTCTGTAATCTAGTCATACGAAGTTTCTTGCGGGTGCAGCAACCAATAACTGTGTTGATTTCTTCAAATCCTCTTTACAATATTTTTCAGTGTGTATGTGTAATTGTGTATTCTCAACCTTAATGTATAAAAATAAAAATTAAAAGTACCTCAATTTATTCTAGTGATGAAGAAACCTTTATGCTAAAAATATTCACGTGAAGAGTTTCCAGTGAAGTATCTTGTCATTGTCATTGCAATCGGGAAAGTTACAAGTTAGTAGTGTGGTATCAATCGGTAGTTAATTACGCTGTCATTATGACTATGAACTTTTTTCTGGAATCTAAGAAGTTCTTATTCAGCAATCTAAATCAATTTTAAAGCAATAGTAGTTCGTAATTCATTCTTTAGACAGTTGGACTCAAGTTTAAGAAACCATCCTTAAATACCAGACACCAGGCATGATCATTGTAATTCGTATTAATTCGTACCTATAGCTGTTTAAAAGCCTCTGTATATATATATACATATTTGATATTATGACGTGTATGTAGGTAAAGAAGATTATATTTACATACAACAAATATTATAACAACATTTTAAAACATAATATATCTATCTTATCATTTATGTGAAGACAAAGAGAAGATAGAAAAAACCTATGAGTGTCTTGTTCCTGTAATACGTGTGAGTGTGAATTATACGTGTGCTCTGTGTTGTGAATTTTCCGTGTGGTGTGTCCCTTGTACATGTGTATGTGTATATTACGTATGTTCATAATACAAAGTATGTATAATATACACAGTCGGAAATATAAATAATACGTTAATATATGTGCATATAGTGCCTTCTGTCTACATATATGTCTTGTTCATCGTCTCGTGTGAATGCATGAGCCTGTTGACTGTGAGGCTATGCATTGATAGTATCGTGCAACTTACACTGAAGAAAGAAGTTAAAAAGAAGCAGCAAAAGTCGGAGAAGACGACATAGACGAAAACTAAAGAGGAAGAAGAAGGGAGAAATAGATGATGGTTGTGTATGAAAAAAGAAGCTAAAACTGACTGACTTTTATAGTGCACCCAGACTCTCCTGCTCATCCTAATACAGTTAAAAATAACACGAGAAAAGGATAGAAGCGAAGAAGGAGTACAGATGTGAGTGTTATGTGTATGTTGTGTAGTATATGTATGCTTAAACTTGCTGTTTCGTCTATTCGTATGCGGAAACTGTGATGGTTTTATGATGTGACTCTGTTATACTTTCAGAGAGAAACAGGGAAAGATTCCTCGTACTGTATGTGTTAGAGAAAAATTGAGAGACAGAGAAATAGGAAGAAGAGACAGACAGAGAGAGAAAGAGAAAGAAAGAGATAGAAAAAGGGAAGAAAATTCCTTTTAGTTAAACTCGGCAAGTTGATTCAGTTGTTCACTCGTCAGTTGATTTGAACAGTGAGTGTGTGGAGAGACATACAGAAATTTTGAGCTTTTTATGTGTGTATACATATATCTATATATTATATGATTCGGCGATATTATACATGATACATAATATACGTAATAATCGGTGTTGTTCAGTTCTGCCTGTCTGAAGACAAAGCCTACATAACATCTTAATATTATATCATATTATTTCTCCTCCCCAAGAGCAGTTTATCGTTATTTTTTCTATGTTTATATATGTATAAATACGTTTAAACGGTGTGTATGTCTATGAATCGTAATTGACGACGACTGTGGCTTGGTGTACTCACAATAAATAATAATTGTGAATTTGAATATTATACTCTGAGTGACGTGAAATTTCAATATTTTGTATGTGTGTGAGGCAATGAGTTCAGAGGAAGTTGCTGAATTAGCACAAGCGATCCACTCGCAGTAAGTAAATATTTTAATAGTATCTGATTATATTATGCGTACACTGTTTAAGGATTGATTTGAAATTCGACGCATTTTCTCAAATCTTTCACTCACTGATGAAATGAATATACTGTTGGAGATTTGCTTGTATTATTTACCTATTTTACTATGTACATCACATTTTATGATGGTATCATTTATATTTGGTGCGTATTATGAGGATTTATGCATAATATGGTATGTACCTACCTACTTAATATGTACGCATACTTATTTACGAACATTATGTTTCCCAGTGCAGACGCTTTGTATGAATCGTGGACGAAAGGAGGGCCGGTTGCCATTCGACGAATGGAGGATACATTAGGTTAATAATAATAATAATACTCGTCATTTTGAAAAAATATATAATTTAAAAACAGTTTTTGTCTACGAAATTTGATGACAGGAATATTTAAAAGATTCAAGTTAATTACTAACTAATTACAGTTAAAATCCCTAAAAGCTAAGAATAATATAATGATGATGATAAAGATTTTTTTTAAAGCCATTCTTTTTATTGTGTTTTTTCTTTGTTGATTCCATCGACGTTTCTACAAAAACGACTACTACTGCTACTAATACTTTAGATAATACGATTCAGTTACTGTCAGACAATTCACTCCAACCAAAATTAGAGCATCTAGTATCAACATTTGTGAGACGTGATAAAGCCAAGAGGCAGCATCATACAACAAATTCAACGACGACAACAACGACAGCAACCAGTGCTAGCCGACATGCACAAAGTCCTCCGCCAAAAAGTCAAGAGACGGCAAATAATATTACACTGAGTGTGAATGGAACACCAAAGAAATCTCTTCCTAAAAGTATTTTGGCTGTAGTTCAAAGATTTGAACCAGCCTCGACGCCTGTTGTACCTGCATATAATAGTAGTACTCTTACTAGTACGACGAGTAATAATAATAATAATACTAATAATTCGATTATTTCTTCGATTCATTCTACACTTCCGAATTCTCCAAATATCGAGTCTCACTCAACAACAGGCACAAGAATGACCATTGCTGGCGTTGGAAATGTATCAAAAAATATTGTTTGGGCCGAGTCATCTAACCGTCATACTGTGACAGAAAAAAATTTAGTGAGACATGCTCAACCCACTCCCAATCAAAGTCAATCACGAATGTCAAGGAGTCCTACCATTTCGCCTACAAAAAAAGTCAGAGAACGACATATACCCATTGAGCGAAGTGATGAACCTTCAAATGTTATTATTTCTTCAATTATTTCATCTCCATCATCAACAATAACAGCAAATGCCGCCACTACATCAACAACGATTATACCGCCTGTAGTCCAACAGCAACTTCAACAGCCGCCGCAAACTCGAGTGATGAACTTGTCAAAAATTGAGACAACCCAAAATGTTTCGATGAAAAATCATTGTCCTGGTCCAAAAAAGCCAGGAGAGCAAATTAAAGAGTTGGAATTGGAAGAAGAGAGATTATTTCAAGCTCTAAGAACTGGTCAAATAATTCCACCTGGTCATCATCATCTTCCTCATCCTATTGGTGCTTCACTGCTCAACTCATCCTCCTTTGAGGCTTTTCGAGAAAGAGCTTCATCTCCTTTAAATAATAGTAGTAGTCGTATTGCATTTGCCAAGGAGAGAATACGGCAAAGTCAAGAACATCCTCTAACTCAACAACGATTAGAATTACAAAAACGCTTACCATCACCTTCTAGTTCCTTGGCGGCAGCCATTGCTGTTCAACAAGGGAAAATAAAATTTCAACCTCCTCCTCTAAATGGAACTCTTGATGATGATATACATCTTGGTGGCCATCCGAAAGAAAATGGGAGACAAAGTTGGGTTTCTTCCATGCTACGCTTTGGAAATGGGGCAAGTGTTGCTGATCGAGTTCAACTTTTTGAAAAATATCCATCACACATTGTCACACCAACACCACCACCATCACCACACTCAGTTGTCTCTACTTCAGTTACAACGACAACACCCTCCTCCTCCTCTTCCATATCCTCGGCATCATCACCATCATTATCTCCTTTGTCTAGTCCATCCTTATCCTCTATTAAATCTTCCAGTAATAACCTTAATAATACATCTAATGCTAATATCTCTAATAATTCTCATAATGTGTCTATTGTCAATGTGTCAATGGCTCCAAAAGATGGGATTATTACTCCCTCAGTTCCAAAGCAAGTTTCTTCCAATACTGCGCCCTGGAGAGGGATACCACTGTCAATAGATAATTACCAGGTTGCTCATGTTTGTTCATGGACTATAAGTTTTATGCACATTTATAAATATTTTTTTTATCTCTCGTTTGTCCTCTCACTGTTTAGTTTTCATTTAAATAACAAAGTTTTCTCTATTCTCTTTGTGTGTTTTGATAAAAATGTTTATTGTTTTAAGCAAAATATCCTTGTCTTCTTCCGTAATCCGTATATATAAATATATTATACCTTTTTGTGTTCTTATATTTTGCAAAAAAAAGGACTGCCATAAACAAATTTATAGAGACATTATATTATAATGCATTTTACATTTTACAAGATGAAATAACCCTTTAACGTTTGCTTCTGAACATAAAGCTAACACAAGTTCCCGAACCAACTAATTGCACCATATAATCATAAACATTGCCTGTATCACTTTCCTCCAGCCTGTTTTCATTACGTCGCATAACAAAACCAATCTTATATCAAATTAAGTTATACCTGTGTGTGTGAATGCCAAAAGACAAGTTTAAAAATAATTAAAATTCACTTGAGATGCTGTATGATGATGAGATATAAAGCACATATTATTATCTGTTATCATCCCATCTTATAATATTTATAACATAATATTTATGTTGTAAAGCAGTATTATGTTATTGAAAAATATCTTTGAGAATCTATGTGTGTGTACAAATCCATTTTCGGTGCAAAAGTAATCATTATTATAAGTAGAGCGTAAAAGCAAAGAATAGGATGTAAGATGCTGTGAAAACTGAAAACTATATACACTGGCTCAATTAAGTATACATTGTTATTTTTTCAAAGAAGCTCAATCTTTCAGGGTCACTTAAACACATTTCGTTTTTTCTTTGAAATATCAAAGTATCTTTAAATCAAGCTTAGAATTTTGATCAAGATTCTGAATTATTGAATATTTTTCGTTAGTTTTGGTTATTACTCTGTGAATGGACTAAATGACATGTTGCCATTTGCAATTAATAGCCGATACGTGCACAGTGTACACATGCAATATTTATCTAATGTTGGAGAAGAAACTCCCAGAAAATTCTAATATGGAAACAGGGTATCGGCTATATTACAAATCTCCATTTAAGATGAATGAATCGTGATAGAATATGAAAATTTATGTATTTAAAATAGTATGTTTTTTGTTCTTTCGGCTCCGAAGGATTTGTATACATAAAATGGCTAAAATATTTGTTTGTGTAGTATGTCTGTATGTATGTTATTCTTCTGCCTACATAAAAAGAACTACTACGCATTTATTTTTGCAACATTCCTTGTGAGCTTTCTGAATTTTAAACACTTGCAACCAACTACGTATTCGTGCGATACATGTATGTACAGTAATAATAATATGAACACATTTTATTCCTAATAGCCGGACGCTGTTGGGTCAACTGCCAAAAAACAAAAGCAAAGTCTCAAGCCATCACATCAGTATAACCAAACAGTTTATCCACCTGTTCCACGGTTTTATTTTCCTGAGGGTACATTTATTTATTTGTCCAATAACATATTATACAACACATACATCAAATACTTGCATGATGTGTATTTAAGTATGGGAATGAATGAAAGGTTAAAAAATGTGAAGGAGTATATAATGGATAATAGATATGTATTTTATTTCTAATATTATATAAATAAATTCAAATAGGCAAGCCTCCACCAGTAGAATTTGTACAGGAATCGATGTCAAAGGCTGAAGAAAACATCTCTAAATTTCCACCTTTTCTTAATTTCCTTCATCTTGGTCAAGTAAGAAATACTATTATGAGCCTGAAATTACATTAATATTTTCTGTATAATATGGGAGAATAATATGGCAAATGCATCACTTTCATCTTTTTTTTCAGTGATTATAGTTTTGTTCTTCTTTTGTTTTTGTAGATACTAACTGCTATTGCAATTCCTTTGTACTGGAAAAAACCTCTATGGACTTGTCTAGGATTAAAAAATGAAGACTTATTAGATGCAAAGAGGTTTTTAAAATTCTATCGTCAACTAATTTCCGACTGTCCAGATGAAGCAACTAGATTTCTATGTATAATGTCTGCTGCGTCGAAAAAGAAACCCCTGTCTACTACTACCAATAAGCGAGCTTCTATCAATGATGAATATACATTCACAGATCTTCACAATATGCACCTAACTATGACGGATTTCATTCCCATGATGCAAGATATAATTGATACTCATCCTGGTATGTTATTCATGTTGTACTTTGCAAAGAAGCTTTTAGCAGTTTTATTTATCTTTGACATATTTAATTTCATTCAGTCTTCAGTGGGCATTGTAGTTTTTTATAACTGAATATCCACGTTCTCAGCTATATGAAGGCTCCAGATGTATAAATTTATAGTTATTACTTGGCGCAGTTTTATGACTTTTTGATCCATAAAATTTTTACCATAAAACATGCCTTCCTTTTTGGACAAACATGCTTTTGCTCACATCTATAAATGTATGTTGTCAACTGAGTATATAAAAATCAACGACCTTCAAGGAGTTACCTGTGTGTAGGTTGAAATAATATAATGGAAAGTTTCCTTATTCCTTATTACTCGCTAATCATGATTCTTCTGTTTGTTTACAGGTCTCGGATTTTTGAGAGATGCTCCAGAATTTCACAGTAGATATATAACGACTGTTATTTCTCGCATTTTCTATAAGGTTAGATGTTTTCTATATTTTCTACATTCTTCCTAATGGTTAAGAATTATTGTGTTGTACACTTTTATTATGCTATGGCGTGTTTCATGCTCATTACGTTGAATGTTGAATGATAAGAAATATAGCTGGAACATTGTAACAAAATGTACTTTTAATTTCATTTTAGTTGAGCACTAAACGTTATTATGTATCATATTTGTAGTATGGCATGGATTATGTATATATACAGTTACAAATAGTATGCTAAGATTCTCTTCTGTCTCCATACAGGTTAATAGATCATGGACTGGTCGAATAACATTATCAGAACTTCGCCGGTCCAACTTACTGAGAATAATTCGCCGTTTAGAGGAAGAGACTGATGTAAATTTAATTACAGAATATTTTTCATATGAACACTTTTACGTAATTTACTGCAAATTCTGGGAGTTGGATAAAGACCATGATCTCCTAATTGATAAGAAGGATTTGAATTCGCATGGGGATTACGGTATGCATTGTTACTTTTTATCTGTAAATCATATTTCCTAATACTAAGTATTTTTGTTTTTACCAACATTGTTTTATGATAATGATTTGTTAATGATATTATATAATGTTTCCCTTGTTTATAGCCCTATCAAGTAGAATAATCGACAGAATATTTGATGGAACTGTAATTCGAGGTTGGGATGTAGCCTCACCAGTCAAATGTACGCCAGGAAAAATGACCTACAGTGATTTCGTTTGGTTTCTCTTGTCCGAAGAGGACAAGAAAACTCCAACCGCCATAGGTAAATTATTCTTATAATAAGCATAGGGTAGTTTATGTATTCATCAAATGTAAATTTCTTGGTTCCTTTTTTTTCTTTTCCTTTCTCTTCATTTGATTAAACAAATATGAGTTAGTATATTGATGAGTTTGATATGTTTGTGGGTGTTTTATGATACAACGTTTGTGGCCTTTAGCCAAAAATATGCACACATACATAAAAACAGCAATATGGTAGTCTTATTTTGACAAGAAATTTTTATTTTGTTTGTTCGCCCTCAGAGTATTGGTTCCGATGTTTGGATATAGACGGAGATGGTATTCTAAGTCCTTATGAGCTTCAGTTTTTCTATCAGGAACAAGAAAGTCGTATCGAAAGTTATGGCATTGAATCCTTAGATTTTTCAAATATCTATTGCCAAATGATTGATATGCTTCGTTGTTCACCAACGGGTTGGTTTCTTTTTTTTATTGCTATTAATTCATTGATCTTATCGTCTGTAATAATAATTGATTGCTTTAACAACTAGCACTGGCTATTTCATGTATAAAGAATATTGTATTGCATGAGCGCTTATTGTGTACGAATTAATGTTTTTGCTCTCTTTTTCTCTCCAAATCTTTATTTAAGTGTGACAACGTTAATCATTAATGTTTTTTTTGTTGTTGTGTGGGTGAACAGGTATTCGTCTGAAAGACTTGAAGCAAAATCCACAATTGGCTGCTACAGTATTTAATACTATTTTCAATTTAGACAAGTATTTAGATCATGAACAGCGTGATCCTTTTGCTGCATCAGCAACAACCGGTGAACAACAGGAGGGAGAATCGGACTGGGACAAGTACGCTGCGACAGGTAAGAAAGACAAAATGATACAGTATAACACAGTAGTGTCTATGATCTTTGGTTGTGTAATTTTGTATCCACAAGAAAATGGCCCTATTTTTCATATCATTTAATTAGTGTTTAATCAATTTTTGTTGCATGTTTCTTTTTTATATTTTCAGAATATGAAAATCTCATAGCTGGTACGTCGTAACGTAGTACTCATAATGTACCTTTTATATATACTCGTAGCTTAATAGTTTATAATTTATAATATGCATAGTTAGTTTTGTACCAATTACAATAATTAAATTATTTGCTTCAAAAGAGAGGTACCTTCGGGTATACTACATTAATTTTTACACACATTTATTTTATTGCAGAAGAATCTCCAACAGATCATAACATGTAAGTTATAACTGCAAAAAGAATCATGACGAAAAAATATGCTCCATTTTTTTGTTCACCTTTTGACTTTTGACAAAACTTTAATATGTCTATCTATGTCTCGCTCTCTGTCAGTTAGTTGCTTACTGTTCTATGTATATATTCGTCTGTTACTTCGTCTTGGTCTGGCCAGTATCTCTTATATATTTATGTAGATGTTCATTGTTCATTATTTTTTAAAGTTAAAAATATACATGTATATGTACACACATTAACAATTATGTCATAAAATACTCAAGCTTAAAATAAGCTCTTTATCCTTCTTCTTGCCTCGTTGTTACAATCTTTTCTTTTCCAATCTTTCGCTGACAAATTTTTAACCAACTGCTGCCTTTATATTACCTGTATAATATTTTTATTTATTTTCAATAATAATAATAATAACGTGACCGATTACTTTTAACTTTTATGATTCTACTACTGCATTATAAAATACTGGAAATTTTTTATTTTGTTTATTTTTTATTCATTTAGGCTTGAAAATACCGAATTCGATGATACGAGCGTTTACGCCTCACCTTAAATAGTGTTTAGATTTTTTTCGTGTGCCTAGTTTTTTCGGTAGTAGCGCACGTAGAAGAGAAATACAGAATAACTTTTTTTTTCCTTAGTAATCAGTAATCAGTAATCATGTTATGCCGCGTAATTCTTATATATTCAGTTTTTTTGAAAATGTTCAAACCTTTGTCAATACGTTTGATACATATTACATATTAAATGCACGTTAAATAACTACCCAGTACTGCACAGCAGTTATCCGTCTAGCGTCATGTGCCATAATATAATGATATGGAATAAGGAAATGAATATAGTATTATTAAATGATATTATTAGTTATATTTATTATTATTATTGTTGTTATATCCTACTTAATACTTTATTACACGTAAGAAAATATTATAAAATAAGAATTTGCTTAAAGTCAGTGTTTTTTATTTCATTATAATGTATAGTTAATAGTTAAAGATTAATAATTAAATAGCTAAAATATTTCAAGTAACTAAAAAGTCATAATAGGATGGATACACGAAAAGCAAATGAAAAAAAAAACTGAAATATCAAAAGAATGAAAAATAAATTATTAACCTTACTGTTTTTTGTTGAAATTATCTCGTTTAAACCATTGAAATCAGTTTTATAGCATATAGTATAAGCAAGATCGTTATGACTTTGTTAGCTTCTATGCATTACAGATTGTACTGTTTACTTGGTAAAAGAAAACTGAAAAATTGAAAATGCGCAAGTACACATATTGTTTTATAAAATATGTATATCTTATATACTATTATATTTATATTTTATTCTTTATTTAATTATCTTCCACACATAAGTAATCAAATGACAATTTTCAAAATCTTAAGCCCAAATGTTTCCACTACAGTTTAATACTTCATGTGCCATATTTTTTAACTTGTACCATAATACAAAAGGTCTTGACGCAGGTAAAAATTCGATATTATGTAGAAACTAGAAACGTTTAGCATGTGACGAGCGCAAAGCGTCAAAGTTTTCATTCTCACATTGTATATTGCATATTGCTCTTCCTTCCCATCAAGTCATCTGCAGTGCAATTTTTGCACAGATTTGCTACACTACATACACCACGGAGCAATTTCTTCAAAGACCTCAGAGCTCATGGATTACCCATTGTTGTGCTGGGCTGCCATTACACTTAGTAGCG
>JAQIVE010001220.1:0-26668 GCA_034698285.1 Sminthurinus bimaculatus
AGGGAGAAATATACACGATACAATACAGGCAGAGAAAGGATCATGATGTTAGTGATCACCAACGTATTGTTGTATGTACATTGTACATACATATATGACATAAAATATACATTCTACATTATATGTATATAATATAATATGATGTAATATGTAAATACATATGGATATATTAACCTAATGTTCTCCCTTTTACACTCATTCCTTTGTTCAACTCTCACTAATAATAGGTATACATATAATGTACCTAAACTCGCATGCACACTTGATCGCTTTCTCCCAACATGTATCCGAATGCTCTGCATATAGTCTATACATGACATGCATCGTATAAGTACATGCAGATGTACTGGTAAATGTGTATGTAGGATTAATATGATTATTATTATGCCTCCTGCCATTTTGGTCTCATGCATATGTACATTTACAAACTTTGAGTGAATTGGCGGATAATAACAGTGGAGCGAGAAACTTGTGCTTATGAGAGAGAGAGAGAGAGAGAGAGAGAGAGAGAGAGAGTCAATACATAATCATAAGCATAATTCGTACTCTCGGTTTCCAGATTGCAGTTTCCCCTCCTCCTTGTACTCCCCCTCCTCCTGTGATGCTCTGCTCCAGTTATACCCTACAGAAAATCATGTCAGAAGCAGCTCTCGAAAATACTTAATTAATAAAGTCAATATTTTAATGGAATTAGTACTTTGCTTCGATGAGAAAAATCGGAGGGAGAAAGAGAACGAGTAAGAGTAGGAGTGGGAGTAGGAGAGGATGAGGAAAAGTAGGAAGAGAATTTGTGCGGTCGGTAAGCTCAATCGTTTTTACTCAAGTGTGTGAAGCTATTAAAAATTTCATTATAAAGCCATAAAATAATTGGAGCAATCTGAGCGAAAGCAAACTAAAGGGAAGAGCACATGACACTGTATAAGCGCCCCTGGTTTCTCCATCCACAAAGTTCTCTCATTCTTTCCAGCTCGTTCGTATATATATTGACGTTCAAGTCAGAAGATAATAACAATGGTCAATGACAATGAATATTGGGTGAATAAATTTGGGACTTGAATGGGAAATTGAATGGAGACTACACATTACATCACATTAGCTACACATAGCTGTGCGGATGGTGGACGGGGGTGTCACTTAAATTAAACGACTATGTCACCTGAAGGAAAATTTAAAAATGAACTGCTACTGGTATTTGGTTCATAGGCAAACTACCTTCTAACTACAGATAGCAGCACTATATTACTGTAAAAAGTGACGCGATGCTTAATTCTTTAGCTCTAAGGATGTACAATGTACAGGACATACTTGTTAGTTAACTACTTGTTTGTACATAGCAAAATCCACAATGGTTAGTAACAATTCTCAAGCTAGTTTTCTAAGGACACGTCCGTTGCGTGACTGTGACCAATGACCAGCCAAAATAACCAAAAACCCAGCTCACATGTCACCGCATTTTTGAGCCCTTTAGAAATCTGAGAAGGAATATTTCCCAAATGTTGTTCTCCTGTGCAATTTGATGTTGGACTGTCCAGTCCTCTTCATTTATATATACTGATAAAAAGTTTACCTGCCGCCTTCTCACTCCCCACCATCTACACGATTTGATGCCCTTTACACTCTTACAGTAACGTTATTCGCTCGCTCACCTGAAAATAGGCACTTTTCTAACATAATGACCTGGTCGCTGACGCCCTATATATTTTCTGGTCGGGGATTCAACTTTTCTCATAAACATGAGACCCGTTAGTAATGATACAGTCATTTATTGGCAATAAAAACAGCGAGAACTGGTTCTATGCAGAGTCCTAAAACCTGTCTACAGACTCTCAAAACACGACCATTTCGGAGACCTTCGCGTGGGTCTCTACTGTAGAGGGACTTGAAGCACCCCAGTTATGTGATATAGTGTTTTGAAGACGTAATAAATGTAGTCACTATGCCTGTAAAGGGCGTTTGAAAATATTCCCTGGTTTGGTTTTGCCAAAACCCTACATGGACCATGTTCCGTTTTGAAAAAACAATTCATTACCAAAACACAAAAACGTGTAAATAAATCATTGAATTGAATCACGGCACAAATCAGGAATAGAAAAACTAGGGGGCTGTCCAACCAGAACAGCGAAGTTGGTACCTTAACAGCCATTTTGTACTTTTGGCCATTTAACTTTGGTCCTTTGACCCGTTTACTAACCCTGGAATGGGAGAGTATAATATGAAATCTAAAATATCTACTGTTAAATATAGCTCATAGGACATGAGGATACATATTATGTGGTTGACGTTAATGTTGAAGGGAGACTTTTTTACGCTCTCTCTCTCTCTCTCTCTCTCTCTCTCTCTCTCCCTCTTCCTTGTGTGTTTGCTCTTGGGATGAGGTAAAAAGAAAAAAAAGACTAAAACAAAGATGAATGATGATGACAAATAGCTGTGGGTGAAAATCGAAGGCTGCCATTCGATTGTGTTTGACATCCAATCATCCAATCTTCCATTTAACCAATCAGTCCTGATCAGATCACATTTGTACACTCTTCTCTTGCTCACGGCCTTCTCTCCATCTCTCCCATATGTATGTGCGTATCCAGGTTTTCTCAGCATGCCTTTCTCTCTATGGCGAAGTAGGTATTACACATTTAGAGTTATAGTCCTATGGTTAATATAGTGACTACGTACGTATTATAGGCTGTATCTACACTGTTCTGGAGATTGGGGCATGAGTGTACAGTGTACAGTGTACAGCTTTTTTTGGCTTTCTGCTTTTATACCTCCGTATGTATACAAATCCGTGTCGATTCAATCTAGCTGAGAAATCTTCCACAAACTCTATATGTACTACATACATACATTGATCTTTCGTGACGAATGCTTTTACGTCCTTATCATTAAGGGACTTCCGACTGGAAATTTCATAAAGAAATCCTGCTCCGTCTGATTTTCCTCACCACCACCACCACCACCACCACCGTCAAACATTCCTCTTCGCCTCAGCTCAACTCAGCCTTGATCTCAATCTGTCAGTGTCCCGTTCCTTGCAAATTCCAAGAATTTCCGGCATAAAAACCAAGAGTCTTATCAACAAAAAAGACCAAAAGAATGAAAACAAAATGATTCAATTGTGATGAGAAGAAAGCATTAAGGATTTGAATATATAATAATGAGGTTCATCAAGCAAAGACGTTACAGTTATGTACATATGCAATATGCATGTATTTCCACTGGGTCGAAATTTTTAGTTTGTGGCTGTGAAGCTCGCCCATGGTCCAAATTTACTTGTAAAAGTAGCCAAATGGTTCATATTCAAGTATATGCTGATGGGGTTTTAAACCTTTTCCCGTGATGAAGGCTTACCGCTAGTGATCTGAGCTTTCTAATGCCCAGCTTTAAGCGGGCATTAAATATTTTATTAACAATTCGCAGATGATTACAAATAAATAAATCCAGTAATAATAATATTTTAAGAATAGAGCAGATGAGTAAAAAGAGGCAGCTAATTTCCATGTGTGTATAATGAGATGTGTAGTATGATAGTAGTTGGAATCAGGGGCTGGGATAGGAACTGTGATTTTTATACATGTCCATGTATAGACAATAAGTATGTATGTACATAATATACTGATTCATGTACATATGTGTGTAATATGCGGAGAAAAGCGGTTTTTGTGGGATGAGGTTGTAGACGGGAGGGAGAAATATATGCTCAACTATAGATCAACACGCTAAGAGAGTGAGAGCAACAAAAAAGGGGATATTTTACTATTCCTCTCGATTTCTCTCTTGACTCGGTTGACTTTGTTGGTTGGTTGACGTTGCTTGGTTCGGCGTTAAGAAGGATCGGTCGTGAGCGGAGGATTGATTGAGTGAAGATGTGTCGATAAAATTTTACACGTCTTTTACGGGGTTCTTCCCATCATTTTCACGCCCTTTTCAAATCAGTTCATTTCCCATATTGCCTTGGCTCCTCTCTACCGAAACTCCCAGAACTCCCTCCAGTGTTACAGCTCTTACTTTTAGTCACAAGAATACACCCAAAACGCCAGATTTTTACCCTAGCGCCAGCTTTTCTTGACTTTTGAGAAATTATTTTTGAAAGTCATTATAAACTGCAGTATCCCTTTTTGTACCCCTCACCTCATTTTGCTACAAAACCCCAGAGTTTGTAGTCTGGTGTTCAATCGTTTCTGCTTTGTATTTTTTTATTAGGCGTAATAAAATGGTTATCAGGAGTGCGGACATGAAATGAAATAAGCATGACATTTTGTCATTTTGATGAGAAAGCTGTTGCGTAAAAATTATGCTAATTTTATTGGTGGTCAATAAATTGAGGAAGGTGACAAGAGTCTCCAAAGTTGAAGCAGTAACAGCGACAGAAATAATTTCCTCGTGAATGTAAGTATTCTAGAAAGCTTCGGATTAATATGGCACGAAGTACTGATATATAAACTCCAACAACGATGACACACCGTTGAGTAGCCCAACTATAGGTGACCGACAACATGAAATGGACATTTGGATAATTGGATAAAAATAGTCAGTCAGTCAATCAGGGAGCCACAGAGTCGGTTGTTTCTTTTATCGTACCATCTACCGGAAACTTTGTATACTTTTCAGAACGTTCAGAACGAATGTTCTGAACACATGAGCAGGAATCTGGAAGGAGGCGCACGACTGAGGGCGAACGATTTCCAATAACCGTTAAAATTACGCTAAAGTAGCACAATAAAATGGCTCCATAAGATGAAATGGCTAAAATAAAATGAAATGGCTCCAAAGTATGAAGCTCACATTCATACTTACTCATCAAAAAATAAATACACTTTCGACCTCTGAATTTGCAGAAAAATTTTTTTTATGTCCCCCTTTTTCAGTAGACTATTGTGAGCTATTTTCAGACATTGTTAAATGAAAAATGTAATGTATAACGTTTCTACGGATATCTACTTGCCGACGTCCCTTGTCCCGTACCTCAGACCCCGAGCGGCGAATACTAGGTACTTTTAAAAAAAACGTACGCAGTCCGTTGCCGTTAAGATTATTACCATGATCCCTTACAAAAAAGGTCATCGACTGAATATTTTACATCAGGTAAAAATTTCGAATTTCAGGAGATTAAGATTTAGATTTAAGATGAAAATATCAAAGTTAAGGTGAATATTCCACATTCTTGGTACACATTTTAGATTTTAGGTAAACAGTTTACATATTTTGTGGAACCTGAAATCTAAGACTTGCAATTTTCACCTAAAATTTCCAACCCAAAATGTGGAATTTTCACCTTTAATCTAAAATTTAATCCAAAAATGTGAAATTATTACCCGATGTAAAATATTCATTCAGTGACCATTTTTGCAAGGGATTATGGTAGTAACCATTAACGGCAACGGACTGCGTAAGTTTTTTTTAAAGCAGTAAAGTATAGTATTCGCCGCTCGGGGTCTGAGCAGAAAGTTGGACCATGTAACCAGTATTTGGGACTTTACAAATCGATTTCAAATCAACGAATTTGGACACTTTAAATTTCAAGTAAATCTCCCATCATCTAACTCGCTGTATTTTCTTGAACAGTGGTTTTAAAAATTTTATATGTAATTCCAAATGCGCTTCAAATAATTGCATGTTTAACGAGCGTCTTGGACATTCATCTTCATAGGTGAGGTCGGGGAACATAGCATGTGGAACGAGGTGCTCTTCCTTGGCCTGAATTTGGTATCTCTTGCATCCTCCTGCTATGGCATCAGCTGGAACTTTAAAACTTGTCGTAGCGTCTTGTGCTACATGTATGGTGGCATATTTTGGTATACCCTGTCAAGCTGTGGGAGTGTAGCAGGAATCCTCGACATCATTATGAATCTCCCAGCCATCATAAATTGTAGGAGCAGTTCTCCGGCACCAAGAAAAAATGTTTACATTCAATTCCACTATTTCCTCGGCTGGGTTGCTCAAATTTTAGGATATCCAATGTTTGTCACAGCGACTTGGCTTCATTACTTCCCCTCATTCACTGCCCATCTTCACCTCTTGTGCGTCATTGTTCCACTGATAGTGTGGACGCGGAAAGCAAATGCTATGGTGGCAGTGTCTGAACTATGTCTGGGCATTTGCCTTATTTCACATTTTTACGTGTCAATCGCCGCTGGAAATATCTGGTGTCTCATAGGTGCCATCATCATGGCCATGAATTTTTTCTTCCTCTGTTTTGCATATCAGTTTTCTTGGGGTGGTGTTCATGCAAAAGAAGCCTACATGATAACTTCCGCTTGTGCATACTATGTTTTGACAAGGTCTGTTATATCCATGGTCGAGTATACCGGGACAATGAGAAAGCCTGGACTAGCAAGTGATCATCAGTGTAATGCCAGGAGAGTGATGTGATTGAAAATGTGTTGTGTTATTTTTCAAAACGAGAATAAAAACAAAATTGCTGCAAAATAACAAGAAAAAAATTAATAATATCCCTTCAATGTTTTTTGTTTGTTATCAGGTAGTTTTAATAGTTTTAATTTAATTTAATTAATATTGCAATGAAACGACGTCTCTATAGTCTCTACCCTCTGTAGTGTGTGTACGAAGAAAGAAACGAGTTTTATACAAGGAAAACGTACAGTCTAATCAATGTAAAAGTGGGAAGGGGGAACTTTGATCATTTGATGTGCACATCAAAAATAGCCGGAGAAAATCGCCGACTTGAATCTTGAATCAAAATTTTTGTACGTAAAAATAAGGCGATAAAGTGATTATTAATTTAACTAAATTTATCTACATTAAAGTGCATTTAATCAACTACCAATTAAAAGTTTAGTAATTAGGAATCAAAACTGTGTTCATTCTTTTTCATTGACCAAGTATTTTTTGCTAATAGTAGGTAAGTTTTTATGTCAGAAATATTGAAATATTATTATAGTTTATTGTAAATAATAGTTTTGTAGTTTGTATTTTAAATACAAATTTCAGACTAATGGCAAGGTATATTATAGATAAAATTTATCTATAATATAACTTTCTAATAGTCTAAAATTTATTGTGGTTCGATTTTGTTTGCTATTCGCTTATACGGTCGTAGTAATTGTGCAATGTAAGAGACTTACATTGTAAGTACAATAGCGCTGTTAGGCTTGATGGTTATAATAATGGTGTTTACATATGCATAATATATCATTGGATATTATGTAAGTTTAGTAGTTAGTTTGTATTTAAGTATCTACTTGTACACCCGTTTGTACACCAGTAGATAATATATTAATAAAGTGAGGACTAAACAACGAGGAAAAAGCTTTGGCTGCATATGCATGAAAGTGAATTAGGAATTGCGAATGACGTGTTCTTGTTGTCTGCTTACGTCGGTTTTGACAGTAGTAGTTTTTAAATATACCTGTATAGCAGGTGAATAATGTAACTACTGATTTTTTTAAAAAAAACTAGTATAATATACTTCATTCTTGGATTTTACTACCTCTGTTTAGAAATTTTGAAAACAAAAAAAAAGTGAAGCAGACCAACTTAAGCAACCACTTAAGCAACTTAATTGGCAACGAGTATAATAATACATAATACATATTCACAATTTTTATTATCGTCCTTAAGTAAAGCATTTTGATAAAGAGCTACACACTACTACTTACACTTTTTAATAGTTATGTAATATGTAATAAGCTGTGCTACCAAATACTTAACCTTATTAACTTAATTCTACATAAGTACTGCTGTGCATGCAAATGAACGTGGAATATTGTTAATTGTAGAAAAGTTTTCAATATTAGTAGTATTTTTTTGTGCATTGTACGTACAAAATTAAACCTTTTTTAATTATTTGTTTTACTGCAGGTACCTTTTGGAGAAACAAATAATACCGAAATGAAACATAGGAACATATCAACTGCATCATGTGCTCTGTGGATATTGTGGATGCTTCAACTATTCTCAGCTCAGAGTTCAGGGGAAACTGGAGAATGGAGTTCTTCCGAATATTTTAAAAGAGAGCATTCATTATCAAAACCATATCAAGGTTAACCAACAAACACAAGTAAATATTTTATAGGCTTACAGTATAATGCATTCATAGTAGGGGTCAACCTGATGGAAAAAGTTGAGTACTCGTACTTGTTTGTGTAAATGCGAATATAGCCATGGATTCTGTCAATATCCCTTACCTATTTGTATTTACTATTTACTTTTTTACACTTACACAACATAGATACATTTCCCATCGGGTAGAACCCTAGTATGTATTTGATGTGCGTATATTTTTAGTTGTCTAGAATAATAAAAAGGCATTTCATGGTTATCATGCCTTGGTGTATATTTTTTGAAATTAACAGGTTCTGGTTGGCAGATTACTAACTGGGATTTTTTCGGTAGCGTAATTGTAACAAATCAGGTAATATTCCAAACGAAATAAAAAATGTGATAAGCTATAATAAATTAATAATAACTAGTAATTAGTAATAATAATAATTATCATTAAATTCAAATTACATAAGTAATAATATTTCGGAAATTCGAGTGTAATACAACTTTTCAACTATCACATTTGTTTTGTAAAAAATTTTAAAACCCATACCTACATTAATAATTTTTTGCAGTATGTCCGACTGACTCCCGATTCTCGTTCACAACAAGGAGGACTGTGGAATGCTGTGGTAAGTACTTACTTTGTAACTAAAGTTCTTTACATGTTTTGTATTTTAAATTGCTTCATAGAATTGCCAAATAAACCTAAGACTTTGATTCTTTTTTCAATCTTCCCTAGCCTGTTGGTATGAGAAATTGGGAAGTTCAGTTACAATTTAAAATTCATGGTAAGGGAAAAGATTTATACGGTGATGGCTTGGTGTTTTGGTACACCAAAGATCGAATGTCTCCGGGACCAATATTTGGTAGCCAGGACTACTTTTCAGGATTAGCAATAATTATAGACACTTATAGTAACTTCAATGGACCACATGACCATGGATTTCCATACATATCTGCCATGGTACGTCATTTAATTTAAATATTCCTTTTATTTTCCTTAAAAATTTAGCCTTAAAAATCTAATAAATGTTTTATTGTAATCTAGGTCAACAATGGATCCCTGCATTATGACCATGACAAAGATGGCACTCCCACACAATTAGCCGGTTGTGAAGCCAAAGTGAGAAATTCCCAATATGAGTCTTGGATCAGTATCAGATATGAAAACGATGTTCTGACAGGTATACATTTACACACACGATTTCTTTTTATCTCAGGAATTATGAGCTATTAGTTCATATGTTTACAATTAACAATTAGGTAGTATGTTTTGAGGTTTTTCTAAATTTGTGTAATTTCACAGAACTTTTTCTAGACAATCAATACTAAGCAATAATTTTATTTATTATTATGAAACTATGATGTGTATTTGTATCCTACCAGTTTCTACGGACGTCACGGGAAATAATGCCTGGGAAAATTGCTTCCGTGTAGACGGCATAATTCTTCCGACAAATTATTATTTTGGACTCTCTGCTGCAACTGGAGATCTTTCAGATAACCATGATATACTAACTGTAAAAACCTATGAGCTTGATCTACATGAATCTCAAAAACAGGTAAAAACCCTACTGATATTCTACATACATAATACATACCATACACTTACATACCATACACATTACCATATACTTATGATACTTATGCATGCACTTGATATTTGATTATGTCCAACTATAACTAACAAAACACCCTCTCTCCTCATTATATAGGATGATTCTTCACGTGCCCATGTTTTGCCGGAAGCCAAATCGTTTGAACCGGCAAAGCAGCAGCTCAACGAAGAACCAGAAAACAAAGGCTGGTCGGGTGTCAAAATTTTCTTCGTATCATTAGGTGTTTTGTTGGCTATTGCTGCCATTGGTGTTATAGGTGTCATGGTGTATCAAAATCATCAACAGAACTCAAGGAAGCGATTTTATTAAGTCTATCCATTAAATCCGTGTAACAGTAATAATTATTGTCATCATATCACTTACATGAAAGGTACGTTCATAGTTCGTATGTCTCAACAAAAAAAGATTTAAACTCTATATTATTATGTATCTCTGCTTATATTGTTGAACGCCTTTACAAAGTCATTGTTTCTAAAAAAGATTAAGAATCAGATACCGTATTTGTTCTAATAGTATGCACTAAAGATTTCATTTTTATGGTGAATACTTACAATCGTGTATATTTTCAATGCTGTATGTATAGGAAGTACATGATTGAAATTATTCATGCATGGAAAATCTTACAACATTTTCAAAACCTGCTCATAACGACCAAAATTCTGCTCCCTACCAAAAAAATGTGCAAATGTGCTAAAATTATTGCATTTACTCCACTTAGCAATGCTTAGATGATTTTGTAAGTTCAATGCGCTCACTGTTTACATTTTACATAATTCAATTTACAATTCTGAAGTTGATAATTCTTCAAATTGTGATTTACTTTTTGTAACCAATTCTAATTGAATAAATGTAATAAATTATGCGTAAGAAGAAAAAATAACTTACTTTATGGAATATATCAACAATGATAACTTCACAATATTTATAGGAATCGTGAGCTACCCAAGAAGAGTTCAAGATTCGAAGTCCAACTAATCTCTTTCCAAGACGACCCTTTAAATTTCAAAAACAAATAATACAAACATTATAAAGACATCTGTATGAAAATCCAAAGGCTAATATTTCTTGGTTCTATAATTATTTTTTCAATGTATTATTTGAAACTCAGACATCCAACGAAGAAAAAAAATCATCTTGAAATCATGTTGAATTTACATAAATCCTATCATAATAGTAGAGAATATTTTCATCATACTTACCTCAGCAATGTCTTGTAGGTTTCGCACTGGTTTCAATTGGTTAACACCGTGACTCTTAGGTTTACCATAAGTACAACCCTTAGGAACTGGTCGCTTGTGGCCACCCCTTCGGATTCTGACACGATAAATAACAAAACCTGAAACAAAAAATAATAAACATGACTTTAAGAATGTGTAAGAATTAAGAATTTATAATGGCGTTTTACATTGTATGTTATTGAATAATAATTATTGTTATTAATCGATTTCAATATTTCAAACATCATTGACTTCTATTATTATAAAATGTAAATGTGTGTGTGTGTGCATTTGAGATTTGAGTACATATTATTATGTACACGAAACTGTTGGCACTCGACAATCAAGCATACACAGCCAAAACATTGTACATTCAAACGCCTTAAGCATTTTTTTATAAAAATTACCTTGCTTAACTCTATATCCAAGACGTCGGGCTTTATCAGCTCGTAAAGGATGTGGAACTCGGACAACTTTGTAATACCAGCCTAAAATGTAAATACACAAAAATACAATTTCATTAAACTACAATGACTCAATACATAAAACACATACATACTTTCATACAGCAAAGTAAAATGTTGCTTTTGAATCAACACTAATTACAAACAGTAAACAGTTTATATAGTTAAATGAAAATGCGTATTAAGACTTAATATACCTACATAAACTTCGTCATGAAAAAATATTTCTTTGTATGTAAGTATGTAGTGTAATACATAATAATGCTAGTGTGTTCAAAGTTTAGATTTGTTATAATATTTTATACCAGTTTTGTCAACTTGAATACAGAATACATACAACGTGATGAACAATGAACACCCTCAATTTTCTATTCAGTATTCAAACTTTGTACTTATTGACTGTATTTATGACTGATGACATGACCAACGACACAAAGTGTTGACATAAGGTTAATATTACTATTATTTTATTTCTTTTTTCTCTCCCTCTTAACTCTTAAACAAATGAACAAGATGTGACACTTAAATTTTAAAAAATACAGAAACACAATACTCCTAGCTCGCGAACTCTTCAATCTCCTAGCTCGAAAAAAATAAAAGAATTCCGTTAAAGTCCTTTAGACTTTCAGTATAATAAACAATCTACTTAATAAACTATACATAGCATTGTAAACTTCTACCTGTCGTTACAATCTAGAAACAATGCACACTGAGAAAGACTATAACGGCTATAGTACATACATACTTACACGCATATACTGTGTATTTACTTATGTACATAGTACATATATAGTACATGCTAAACATGTTTTAATGCAAATATATCTGTACGGGCAATAAAGACGTGCCACTAATTTTTTTTCCGAACAGTGAAATATTTTTAGGAAAATTACTTTATAAATCTCAAGTGTAGTGGCCACTGCATATAATGTGCCCCTCACATTGGGCCTTTGACAACTAAAGTCTTTCAAATTAAATGTTGAAATTTTAGGAAGTGCAATTTTTCTAAAACCCGATTTTTTAAAAGTTGACTCCTCCTGCCCCTAAGATTTTACAAAATCGGTAATTCCTTCATCTTACAAATAAGCATTGGTTTATCCTCTCTTGCTGCTAGAAGGCTTAGAGGAATCGGCCATCGTTAAGTCTACATAAGTTGCGGTGACAAAATGCAAGTCGGACCCGAAGGCCTGAGGAAAATGACTTTTTGAATAAAAAAATTTTGGAAACTTTTTTCATGAACCTATGGAAATATACACGACATGGGTTAAATTCAGTTAGTAGTTTGACCTCTGATCTCTTAGACGCGTATGAAAGTTTTGGCCGAAACCCGGTTGTTTTTTGAGTTATTTTACTTTGTCCCTCCCCATGTCCATTTTTCAGGACATGATTTTTTCAAAGTCCAGCCTTAAGAAATCCCATTGATTTGGCGAAGTGCTGACCTATGTAGAAGACGTGGCAGGGTCACCACATTTTCTCACTGGGCCCTCGTGAATCCCGGTTTGGCAGATTCCAGGTACGATAAAAAAAACTTGAAGAAAAAAAATTGCACCGATTTGGTTTTTCGGAAATTTCAAAACTTTAGGTTCGCCTCTCTCCTAGACTTATTGAATGAAATCAAGCCACAACAAGTAATTGGCCTTACACACAAAAGATCTGTGTCGCATTAAATTATTTTCGGCGTAGCTCGTGTATTTTCAAAATGCAAGGGCTGGCACGTCTTTATTGCCCGTACAGATATATGAAATAAAGGTTTGTCTGCGACTTCATTCTTGCTTTCTAGGAGGATGTGCAGAAATTTTCGGAAAACATGCAAAATTATTGTTATTATTAGCAGTTTTTGTGGCGTTTGTAAACTAGTACTTGTACTTGTTTTTTTTTCAAAATAGCTCTTGACCTCCTATACAATGACGTTGCCTAGAACAGGGCGCATATTGTAGAGCACTTGTTCAGTGTGTATAGATTATACATGCTTGAGCATTGATATTTGGCACTGGTATTCATTGCTACTGTAATTGTAGAAATATCTACATATATGTCGGGAAATCTTAAACTGAAAAATTCAACCTTATACAAACGGGGCTTGCTATTTTCGCAAATGAAAGTAACCACAAATTGTTCAATTTAATACCTTCATCTTTATCTTGTTTCTATTTCTCCGCTAATTATGCAAGACACGGCGTTGGTTTTAGTATGTTTTCACATGTACTGTAAAACTGGATTGAAATTGAGTCATTTTCTGTTTATTGTGGGTTTTAAGTCGGAACCGGACGCTTCTGTGCCGTTTATTTCCTATCTATTTTTTCTTTATCACGACGACGACTTTTTTGTATACAAATAAACCAATCAAAAACTCATTTCATGCACCTAAGCCTCTTTAAAATATGTGTATGCATAACAAATTCACTTCGTGTTTGTAAGTGACGGGTTTTGTATTTTTTATCTCTGTAAACAAAGTTTTCCTGTGATTTGTGCAATTTCTTGTTTTGCTCCAGGGCAGTATTAGCAATTAGCATATGCGTTTTTTCTCCATCTTCCTTTTGTAGTTTATGTTTATGTACACATAATCTCTTTCCAATACGGAACGTAAATAAGCAATTCTGAACTTGATAAAAACAGTATTATAATACACTTCCTTTTTCACTTACGTGTCCAAAAAATGTACAGATTAAAACAGAGGACATTAAATAAATCTAATGATAACAGAACAGGAAAATGTGATTACTATTACACAAGAACAGAACACTAATGAAGAAAAAAAAAGAAATAGGCATGAGAATAAATTTAATCAAATTAATTGTGGATGAAAATTGTGATGGGATGTGATAGCGCATCATGATTACCGTATTTAGAAACACTCATAATACGTATTTATTCATGTTCATGCATTGTATTCAAATTGTATGCATTCTTATATCATATGCACTATATGTACGTAGATTGTAAAATATTTGCATGTAAAGAAAAAAGAAAAAACCTCACACATACCTCGCAAAATTATAAACAAGGAATTGGTTAGGATCCGTTGTTAAATCCCTTGTAGACAACTAATTTACATACTTACGTCGCGAATACAAAAATTTATCGTGAAAAATGGTAGTAGGTGAAGCAATAGTGAATAATTGTATGCATATACGAGTCTTTGAATATCTTGTCAAAAGGCGTTTGTACAGTTTATCAAAGTGTTGGTGATCTGAATCATAGCTAGTTCCTCTGAATGAGAAAGGAAACCCTAAAAAGCGGTAAAAATTAACGAAACAAAATACCTGTATGTACATATACATCATATATGAAATTTATACAGCAGGTACATAGTATGTGGCTATCTTATAGGCATTTAGACATAGTTTGCAATGGGTATTTTCTAAAGGCAGGAAAACATTTCCTGCCTAGAGTTATTTTTCAGGGTGTTTTTGTAATGCCATAGGAAACTTAATTATAATTAAAGAATTAAGACTGGACTGTATATGCTCGTAGCTTTTGTCCTCGGCTAACTGGTTAAAATAACAGATTTGCTGAAGAAACCCTGTAATATGAATTTGGAAGAAGCTCACAAATCCGTGTCAGACCTTCCTAGAACCCTGATCTTTTTTTCGATTTTTTGAGATTGTTTGATTTTTAAAAATACTTAAAGCTTACCGATGGTAAATTCACGAAAGCCTCACCCTTTTACCGGCGTGTTTAAACGGATTCTACATACTAAGAGACTACTAAAGTCTGTCTTTCAAAGATACACACTGCAAACTATCAGCCATATAGCGATAGACAGTCATTTATATCAAGCCGTTCATCTATGTTTTATATCATCATCATTGAGTATGACTATACATATTTAGTTGAACCTGACTTCACCTCAAAAGGAAAACAGGAACATATAATATAATGTTAAAGAAATAATAAATGGATATGCAGATAATATGTATTTCAGGGTGACAAACGGAGTTCACGATCCCGTCTTCCGTCTTACTCCTGTCCAATTTATAGGTCGACCTTGCGTATGTGATTATTATTATTATCATCATCGTGGTAGACAATGTAAAATGTAGTAACAAGAGCTCGACGCATATAAACAAATGCATATCTTCTCCCCCACACATGCATTTGTTATGTTGGTTAAGTAGGGTAAAGACAAAGTTTTTCCGAGAATTTTACGAGAGTGAGAAAGACAGGAGTTTCATACTACGGGAAAAGTACTGCGGAAAGTAACTATAACAGTAATGCGAAACCTTTGTCATTTAATTCCCATTCGATTGTGGTGAGAAGAAATGTACACATGTACGCGTACTTAAGTATATATAGTTACATACGTGCATGTGATGCATCCACAACGTTTTAGCTTCTACAATGTAGTAGGCTATCACCTATCAGGTTCTGGTGATTTGTCAATTTAACCATATTAGTTTATACATTGTGTAAATTGGCTGTATAAACCATGTACATTGTACAATTGTACATGCCAAATGGTAAACAGAAGACACAAACAGTCAGATATATTATATAAGTGTACGAGTAGTTGGATCGCGCTGAAGATGAGATTAGATGCGACCAAAGACAAAAGAACGTTTTCGTCATAGACATGTGAGCCACATACACGTACACATGGAGCTCTACAAGAACTAAAATGTGGCGGTTAAGCACGGCTTCTTCGTATTCTTGTTTTTGTATCATATCCTTTTGTCCGTGTTCCCCACATACGATGAGATTTTTCTTATGTCATCCTGTGGGAAATCGAATGATTGATATGAATCGTAAACTTTATAAAATTTCTCGTGGCACTTGCTCCATACTTTTGCTTCGTTTCTCTAAACTCTAAATACACCACCAAGCAGTTAATACAGTATGTATATGGTATCGTAAATTTTGCGGAACTCAAATTTTTGTGTATTCATCTATGTGTGTGAGCGGGGTGTAGGAGCACGTACCAAATCCATACATCTATAGTATATTATATAGATCGGCCGATAGCTCTAGTGCTACTGCATGAAATTTTAAAAAATATAGATACAGTTTACTTACTTACTTGGTTACTTTGCTCACGAATGGACGAGTTAAGGAGAGAGAGAGAGAGAGAGGGAGAGAGAGAGAGAATCTCCAAAAGTACCCGTTGTGGGTATGCATAATATGCTTTCAACCAGAGACTAAGAAATGCAGCAGAAAAGAATAAATTCATTCAATGTAAAACAATAACAGGATCTAATGATGCAAGGTGGTTAAGATTGTAACGTAAAGTGTTCTGTGTGTAATATAGTAGTAGTAGTTACATATATTAGTATAAGTACAGGTACATTAGTATTGTGCGAAGCTGTACAGTAAAGTGTGCTACTGCCTTGGTCATAGTTGTCTAGAATCTAATATTGTTTCTTCTAGCTAGTTAGGAATTAGAGGGAACTTCTTATGCAATACTGTATTATTGTCTGTAGTTTAATATGTGTGTCACATTTGAATTAATTCACGAGGAAAGTTCTCTTTGAAACAATACCGGATGACTTGTTTGTTAAAATACGTACACCTTAGCCATTTCATCTGTCTCTCCGTTCATGAATTACTAATTCTCCTTTTACTGTGTTACTACGTAAATAGAAAGGGGCAGTGAATATTCTTTTGTCTAGCTACTGCTATTGTCAGTGTACGACATTATTTTGAGAGAATTCGACGTATCTGCATAAGTATGAATTAATAAAGGGTTTTAATTTTAGTTCAAGTAAACATATTGAAAATGGTAATAAAATTAATTGGATTTCCAGTATTTTACGTATTTACTAGTAAAAATATTGGCGTTTAAGTATAATTAATACTATCCAAGTATAAATAATACTGCCCAAGTATAAATATTGACGGTCCAGTATAAATATTTACGGTCCAGTATAAATATTACTGTCCAAGTATTTATACTTCCTTACAAGTAAAAATATTACTCTTCAGGTAAAAATACTATCGTTCAAGTATAAATATTACAATGCCAGTAAATATGGCACAAGTAAAAATATTACAAGACTAGTAAATTACAAATTGCATATGCATTGTAAACATGCTTACTCCTGAAAAACTCGGTTAGACTACAAACCCTAAGCCCACCTGTGTCAGATGTGCATGTGGTGAGCCAACCCTTTGACTATCACCGCTAGTTCGACTGGGTCAGATTGGGTCAAATTTGGTGAGGTTTAGAAAATCAAACTGAGATTGTCATCGAAATAATGCCTGTTCCAATAACTTCTGTGTTATTAATAACACAGGCGCTATGGTTACGGAGTAAGGTAAGGTACTTGTGTGTTTATGGTTTGTCTGCTAAATATCATGGAATACAAAAAAATACACACATACAAAACCCCGTAACCATAGCGTGGGTAGAGTTTTAACACACGCTTAGAAAAAAAGACAGGATTTGAGGATGAGAGAATCTAATGTTCCTCAATTACTGAATTTTGAACTATTTTTGTTCAAGATTCAATAAAAAGTGCTGGGTTTTCATCAAATTTTGCTGAAAATTCAGTAATTTGTTTTTTTTTTCTAAGCGTGCATCTTCATAACAGTGTCGTGATGATCGACAGTGTATAGTGTATAGTTTATAGAGTACATTGTATATTGACGACACTCTTATGTCACCTTTTAAATTACCTACTAAAACTTTTGATTTTTGACTTTTTGATTTTTTTGAAAGGTTTTATGTACATATTTTCTAAATTCAATTTTCTTTACTTAGCATGTATTGCGTATTATAATAAGGGTGTTACATTTTAAACATTTTCTGCTTCAAAATTTACAATGAAAACTTTGTGTAAATATCTTAGTCGTGAATTATGTACAAAGTACGAGTACTGCAACGGCAAAAAATCGATCAGTTTTTAAAGTGAAGTACGTATATGTAGTGAGTGCAACATACAACGGTGTACACATGTAATATTATTTCTCGTTTTATATTATTTTTATTTCTTTTGAGTGATCAATTTACTTTTGATGAGAAGATGTAGAGAGAAAAGGAGATTTTTTTAAAGGCCACGAAGAAACCACAAAAGTACATCTCAGCTTCAGTTTAACATAAGAGGGAGAACTTTTTATATTCGCTGTCGGTATATGACTGATCTATTGAACGAATATACATCCGTAATTCATATGCATATGTGGATATTGGAGCGATTACATAATACGCAAGTGTAGTTTGTACTTATACAATGCAAGCCGCATTTCGTATTTATCATTATTATGACAGAAAATTATTTCAAACGTACATATGGATTTTGTGATGTGATCAAGTAATGTTATGATGGTGTGTGTGTGTGTGTGTGTGAAATAGATCTTTTTGCTCTATCAATGCAGTTCGTTATAGTTTTACTGCAAGTTTTTCTCTCAGTTTCCTGAAACTTTTGTTTAAAGGTACATATAGATTATAGATCTATCCAAAATATGAGTATTATTGCAGGTGCATGCTTGTGTGTTGTCGGTCTTGGTGTTTGGTCTGGCTCTTTTCTTTTTCTCCGTTCCTACTTGTTGCCGCACAGTCCAACTATCGTAATCGGTTAGGTCTATGTACGAAAACGAAAAGTAGCACTACAGTTGCCTCGCTGCTACTGATTGTTGATGTTAGAAAGATATTACAGATTTAATAATAATATAATGTAATGTGAATATAGTGTTTTTCTCATAGAGAGACGGGTAGATACAACGAGTTACCCAAGAAATTTACAATATAACAATCATATCACACGTACATATATTACATACCGTCGTGCATACCCATGTAATATTTCTCATTGATTTTATATGGAGATGCATATTATCGAATGCCCTACACTCAAACATCAACAACGTATTCACCCAGTAAAATCATCTGAAACTGTACTGTACATTGTACATGTGTACATGCACACGAAGTTTCAGCGTACTATCTGAATTTGATGATCACCGTCACTGTCTCAGTGAAGCGGAGAAGCAAACTGTATATTTCTTAACCACAGTCTTAATTACTGCCAATCAAGAGTGGCCTTTGACATCTACGTAGATAATAGAGGAACTTTCAAGTGCTACCAAATTCTGCATTCTATATCGGTTATTAGCTGGCTATTATTTAATGTTGATATTATACCTGTAATACCAACACGTATGTATATATTATGCGTCGGTTATATTGTCTCTTATTAAACTATTGTATACCTGAGTGGGAGAAAGAACTTACATAAGTGGTCATTTTGACTTCCCTGATGGCTTTCTGGTACTGCACTTCGTCTCTAGCACTGTTTTTGCTTGTATTAAGCAGAAGCCGCAGTAGACAGAGACAGTAAGCAAGTGTTTGTAGACTACAGTTCGTGCATATATGGTAAAGTATTTCAGAGCCCTATGAAAAACCAACTCATACAAAAAATGCATGCATGTATTACATGTTGTACATCTGTACATTGTATACTTTACTTACACAGGCATACATACATACATACTGTCTATGTTGTACTTTTCTAATTATTGAAATTATGTTGAAATACTAGCTTAAATATCCAGCAAAAAGTCAAAACTCCTATATACCTACTAACACTAGCATGAATATGTTATGTGATTTTAGTATGAATGTGAATACATAAGCATGAGAAAGGAACGTACTGTATGAACACGGAAGGAAAAAACATATATTAAGTATGTATATTATTATAGTCGGGTGAATATGTCACGGATTCTTTTCTCTCTCTCTCTCTCTCTTTCCATCTATCTTTTATTCTTTCTTTCTTGTACAACACTTTACAGTGCAAATTGTAGCGGTATTTTGTCGCAAAAGGTCCGTTTGTACATATGTACGTTCTTGAATTAGTCCTACTAATGTCGTTATACATGTATGCATGCATGAGGTAGGAATTGATGTGCACATTTAGTTTAAACGATATCGCCGTACTTACCACTGTCGACTGCGTACCTTTCTGGTAAATCCGGCAGCAATAGGATATTTTATAGAAATGACGATTACGATTTCCTTCCAATTCTCTTCTTTCTTTAGCCTTTTTTTGCTCTTCGTTTCAAGCTTGCTGCTATCCATTTGGACTTAATCGCTTCATACAAAGTCTGTGTAAATTTATGATTGATCTTACCTTGAATTTTGCCAATTAATGTGTTTTCAAATATCTGAATGACAATGTAAAACATAAATTATATAATTCACAGAAGTATTGAGATGCAAAAAACAGAATTGCAGAAAAATATACAAAATATACGTTACGTTAGGTGTGCTAAGCTTATTTTCTCAAGACATTGATTATACATGTATGTAGTATGCAGTATGCAGTGTATATGGTACAGCTATTTCTCTCGAACTTGAGCTTGTTACTTAAATTAAATCAAAACGGCAACACTAGCTCATGGTTGGGACTATAGACTATACTGCTAAATATTTTCAAGGAATGGGTAAATCCTATTGAACTAACAAGCAATTATTGTTCTAGAACTTGTATGCAATAAAGTAAAAGGGTAAAGGTTATACCGCTGTTTGTTGGTACAAGACTAAGTAGCACCCTTACTTGGATCATTTTGTATTTGCTTTGACACAAACATAAAGCTTCGATCAAATTAATTACAATTTTATCAATCTGAAGTCATGATAATGAATTTTACTGGTTAATTTATGTCGGAATCTGATGTAATCGGCAAAAACCAAATTAGTATTACTAAGTATATGTGCATTTAAAGTAGGTGACTAATAATATTATGATGCACAATCTTTCTTTTCCTTCACCCTCTTCCCTGTTTTTGTTTTTTCTCTTGAAGTTGAATGAAAATACTACTATTATCTCTGTTATGTTGAAGAAGAGTGGAAGTCTTAATTAATTAAAAATTTCACACGGTCGTGCTCTGACGTTTCCTCAGTAGGGGGTTCTTTTCTTTGAAACTCGGCCTCTAATCGTTTTGGAGTAGGTAGCAAAGTACACAAAATAAGTGGAAATATCATACAAATATCTTAAGTAAGAGAAATAACCACGTGAAGCACAGGTTATAGGCACGAACCTAAGTTGATTGTGTACATTATAAATATATTACAGACAAACGACGTGCAGTGGCTTTTGTTATATGGTTGTTTGATACATACTAATCTCTAGTTAAACGGTGGTAATTTATCCGCAAAATATTTATTCAAATATCGGTAGTTTGTTTTTTTATTACATACGTACAACAGTCAGTGTTTCCTTCCGCCCTCCCACTAATTGGTGTTAAACTCGGTTCATTTGCATAAGAATTACTTTATTGTACATACGTGGTTACATTGTGAGAAGTGGCAAGAAGTATAGTAGCAGTGCTTACACAGGTAGTTTTATGTAATTTCAAATATTCAAAACAGCAACAAATGAAGAGAGAAGACGAGAAGGAGATGAGTGTATCGAGGTTTGTACATATGTATTTTCTCGCCGTCTCTCAATCATGTTAACTATTTTATGGTAGGATTCACGCTTACACGGTATTGTGCTAAGCAAGTATAGAAATCTTGATACATGCGCGTAATTATCAAATATGTACATATTAAGTAGTTCATGATACGTACCAAGTAGCTCATGCAGAGAAAGCACGCTACATCGATGGAATACGGAAACAATTTAAACAGCTGAATAAACTTGGGTTAAACACCTAGTCTTTACTTATTTCCATCATTATTATGCGATTCACACACATATACGTACGCAATGGACTCATGCTAGGTAATGATTATGTATACAACAAAAAATAATATCCGTTCAATGTATGTAGTTCAATAATAGTAATGATAATGAGCTGATATACAAGCAATTTATTATTATAATTTAAATGGATTGCTCATTGTATTATGTGGCTGATTCCCAAATTCACACATTTATTTCTACCTGCCTCACTGGTTTTTCAAGACCAATGAAATGAGAGAGAAAACAAATTTTTTGTTTGCCAGTACCTCAAATAGCGGTAGTCTTTATATGATACACAACCAGTAAAACATTGGAAGCTGACATGTAGATTAATGCATTAGTTAAGTTTATTGAGAGTGGCGTTATTCAATTAAGTTACAAATTGTTTTATCGTACCAACTTGATTGAAATACAATGTCAAGATCTACAAAACTCGATGTGTAAATAGCTTGCCTTGTTGAGGTCAATCAGGGCTTCAGGCTATTTATTGGTGTTTAACTTGACTTTTGTTGGATTTGTTGCTTTTTTACTGATTATGATTATTTCAGTTATTAGTTGAATTGCCTTATCTGTATCTAAGGTATAAGTAGCAGTCTGAAGGAGAGTATAAAATTATTGTTGAACTATGGAATAAATAGTTCCCGTTAAAGAAAAAAATTGACATTATGTAATATGATACAATAGCGGATCGGAATACCCTACCTCATCTGAACACAAGTGTGTTTCAAAACTGCAAGTTGCAAGCATAGTTAAGTAGGGTGTAAAGACTTCAGAGTTATAGTAATTGATACACTATTACTATTATTTTCTTTTTCCACTTCTAATCATTTTTACACATGCCATAAAAAATGGCATGGTGAATACACAACCGCAAAGCCTTCTTCCTCTACAATATTTTCGAAGAGTTTATAAGATATACTAATGCATTGTCATATTTTTTTGAAGATTAAATTGGTGTTTTGTTTTTGTGAGGCGTGAAAACGTAGCCTGATGGAAACATCCTTATTATGGAGGTTGGAGGCTTTTAATTCAGAAACATAGAAAAAAAACGTATAGGTAAAACAACAACATTTGTAAAAATAGTGCATAAAAATTAAGAGAGTTCCGAGTTGGTGCTTAGTAGTACAACGTTATAAATATGTACATTTGGAAAGAATATTCTGTATTATTTTGCATTTTGTATTTTTTAGTAACATACTTCCAATACACCGTTTTTATTTTTAATGGGTGGCCATTTAATAAAAATTAAAGTTGCGAATACATATCATAAATGTAGTTCTAGCCTAGGATGATCAGAATGAGGGAGTGAACTTGCGAATTTTTCTCCTAAAAGAATGTAATAAATTCCGTGTTTATATTACATTGTATCTATTTTGTTTTACTGGGTTAGTGGCAAGAGGGAAAATATAGTATAATATAATTATTTTGAACTTGTAGGACTGTAGAACGTCCATTTCCATTAATCTCTAAAATCAGAGGGAGATGTGTAATGAAATGATATTGCACTTAAGCCTAATATAATATAATATATAGAAAAAATGGGTAATGTAATGATAATGGTCATACAAGTAGGTCCTTTGGTTAAAAATTGGCGGAAGCTTGTTAGGAGTTAGGAGAACTATAAAACGCTAATCTGGTTGGTCCATTACAAAAGACTCTTCATGTATGATGTATATATGCACGTTACCTTACTTTATTGAAGTAATGAAGTGCCCTCATACTCGTAATTGTTGATTGACCAACAACAGAGCGAGGTAAAATGTAGATAAAGAGAGTCTAGGCTAACCGACGACGCACCTCCCGTAATTTTTCAAATGGCGGGTTAAATAAACAGATAGAAAGAGGTTGTGAGACAGAAAAAATGGCGGTACTCACTTGACTGACTGACTGTCTGTCTGTCTGTCTTAAGTGTTTGGTTGATGTCAGTGGGAGCTGGTGGACTCTGTTTACTCTTTTAATAATGATGAAACGATGATAATACTAATAATGAGAATTTAAACTCATTAAGGTCACTGGCGTAGCATGCGATTTCGTCTTATTGACTGCAAGAGAGGAACCCCATAAAGAAAAGAGCGAAGAAGAAGAAGGAAGGAAAGAAAAGAAATTGGAGGTTAGTTGTTGGTTGTTGTTAGTGACTAACAACCTTCCGTGTCAGCAGTGTCATGTCCAGTCAACCAGCTAGTCATCGTATACTGTATTATGTTACATTATACATATGTACATTATATTATAATATAGCCAGCAAGGGTGCAAACACACAAATTTAATGAGTGCTTATCACGAGGATAGCCCATGGATAGTTGTAAAATGTTAAGAACACCAAGTAATGAAAGCTCACTATCCACTGACGTACTTATATTATATTATTATAGGTAATATTATTATTGTACTAGGATAGTTAGTTTTTAATCCAATGAGTAAGTGCCGATTCCGTTGGTTTGTCTTCTTCTTTCTCGGTCAGTTAGATGTTAGGTATTATGTTGAGTGGAATTGCGTGGAAATTGGACTATGTTTTGAGAGAGAAGGCAGAATACTCGAGGACACATACATTTATATGTATGTTATTATATTCTTATTCCTATTACAATGCATTACACTGCACTTATTTACTTGCTTACGTCAGTTGTGTCGAATCATGGTGTACAAAAATGAAGTGAGTGTATATTATAAATTATTATAATACAGATTTAATACCCTCTTACGTCTAGCAGCTTACGTGAAGACAAATAATAATAACAATAATAATACTAATACGTTTTTAGCAGTTTTGTCTTGAACTAAGGGTAGAGTGCATCATGAAAAGCTGTTACATTTAATGCAGTAAACATGCTGGCTGAGTTTACTAATACTTGATTATTTCTATGAGATTTTGGCGATTTCTTCCTTTAGACTATATCCAACGGCGAGAGACTGTGACTGTAGAATTAAGTGTTTGTGCTCATGTGTATGCATACGTGGTACATGGACATTTTAAACTGTCTGCAGTTTTGCATGGCAGATTGTAACGAGGGGTAAAAGTTGCTGGTTGCTATAGGATTAAATCCCTAGGTGTTCGTGTATAAAATATAGACGGTTCCCACATTTAAATTGTGGATGCAGAGTTATCTTTATATTACATGTTCAACTTACCTATTTTAAGTCATATGGTAGCACATTATTTGGACGAAATGGTAATCAAATTTGACACAAAAAAATCAAAATGTCAGTATGCTGCAGATATGACCTACCAATGTTGTATACCTAGGCTCAATCAGGATCCAGCCAGCTGAACGCGGTACATAGGATTGATTGGTGACAATCTTTAACTACCTATATTTTTCGTTGGAGTAATTCTACTCCTTGTTATTCAGGGAGTTAGTTAGTAGAGGTTACCGTGTCGGTGCATCTTCATAAAGTACGCACATTTTGTGGCCACCGGCCAAAGAAAACTCTGAGCTAACTCTGAAATTTTTCATTCATAGATGTTACAGGTGTACCTGCATACTGCATAAATAATAATGGTATTGTCTCTGGTAAGTTGATGGTTGTTGTAAATAATTAGAGAGAGGGTGAACTTTTAGTATTGTCACAAGAACAAGTTGTTTTTACACCGGCTTTGTAGATATTTTCTGATAATACCTTACATATCTCCCATATTCTACATAAACATAGGTTTTGTTTCCAAAAAATTTCATTCATCTCGATGAAATTATTCCTGAGAAAAAAATTCCTGAAAAAAATGTCTCGGAAAACAAGTTTCCAAAACTCGCATTTTCCGCCTTTACATTTTTTTAAATTTTGTTTGTCCTACGTCCTAGGTTCTACACATCATGAATTAAAATAAATTGGTCTAGGATATAGTTAGCTAAGAGTCCGAAGTGATCATACATACAAAAAGATTAGAGCTACATCTACATGCCTTTGTATGTCATTGAGTTGAACTCAAGAATCTAATGCGAAACTTTGTTTTACGTATAAAAACAAGTCTACAGACAACCGTATGTCAAAATGGACCAATCTTTTTTCACATTTGATCGATCTCTACTATTTCTCTCACTAATTTTGGTTCATTTTTTTGTTCGGGTATTTCTCCTATCAGACTTGGTCCGATTCAAATCTCAATATTTCTTTTCCGGCTACGAGTTCGACAATGAAAAGTTAGCGAATTGCTTGCGAAGAGTCCCCTTTATTTATCAATGGAGATATTCCAGTCATCAAACAAACTGCCATTTTAAGATAGGTCAGCAAAGGTTTGGAAAGCTGTTTTTTGAGACATATTTTTCAATAATTTTGTTCTTGAAAACTTGAAACAATGGTGATGTTTCAGATGAAATAATAATTTTTGGGTTTAGACTTCATCCATGCTATAGATTTTTTTTGACACAAAATTTTAGATTATATTATGTCTTCAACTTACAACACATATTCTTTGAAAAATCAAACTTTGGTTGTTTGGTTTCAGTAAAGGACCCTACAGCATAAGAAAATGATCATTTGCACCATGTTTGCACACGGGGATCCCTTTAGCACCAATAGAAAAGTTAAAGATTGTCATTTTTCAGGGCCACTTTCTTTTGACCACTTTGGAAACACACGCCTAGTATGGGAGCTGTGAATTTTCAAATCATTATCCTGGAAATAGCGCCAATTGACGCAGAGGTCGAACGCAAAGGGACAAGTACCCCCAAGTTTCAAAATTTCGAAAACTTTCTTTTCAAAAGTTGTCAGAAAACCGGCGAATTAATTTATTCCGGGTTTTCCGGTCC
>JAQIVE010001221.1:0-26662 GCA_034698285.1 Sminthurinus bimaculatus
ATATTGTGTATGTATTTCCCTCGTCCCATAAAAATAATAAATAAAATAGAATAAGGTCAAAGTTCAGGTCAAGTCCAGGTCAGTTTCCACATTTTCACGTAAAACCTCTGAATAAAATTACACTCGCCATTGTTATTCTTATAAATATCATCGTCACTGTCGTCATTATTCTCCGCGCTCTATTCATTCTACCATCTGAGTCTACATCACCGTTACAATATGCACATTGCATACACATAGCTACATAAACTGAATTCAAGCACGACGATAACGGAAATGAAAACTGCGTGCGATTTGAATTCGACAGACCAGACTAATGTAGCATTATATGTTAGATGTAAATTTGTATAAATCACGACAAAAAGTATATGGGCTTAAATATCAAAAGGTACATATATAAACACAAACACAGCTCATAACTAACAGATACTTCCTGTTCACGTTACACACCACACTCTACCTACTTAGCTTATTAAATTAAATACATGGATGTGCATAGTGTGTGATTTGTATTTGTGATTTACCAGCCTCACCATCTGAATTGTTTAAAGCTACTACGAACTACGAGAATATCCTTTCATATCATATACAAAAGTACATACATCGTACATTGTGGAAATTAGACTAAATATACGGGAAGTAGGAGTTTAAAACCCAAAGTTAGTTTCTAGTTTGTTTACATGCAAAATATGAAAAATGAGGATGCTAATGATGATTCATTCACCTGTTCCTAATAATTTAATTTTTTCCTTCATCCACCTCTTTGACTCATATTACGTTTATATGCATGTATGTATTATACTGCACAGAGTGTGGAAAGCAGAGCATGCCAGAAATTTCTCTATTAAAATAGTACTTAAGTAAAACTGAGCACATGAATACATGCATGTATATTCAACATTCTGTAAAGTAGTGTTGTGTAAACATAAAATACATGCAAGCCTTTTTGCGTTGTGATGGTTCAATCTTCGTCTAGGTATCTTTTATGAAAAAATCGAAATTAATACAGTTATAATATGTACTATCTACGGCTCTTACGTAATACGTACATACATTATAATGCATAATGTGTTCAAACACAAACCAGAAGGCAACGATTGGATTAAACTGTGCAGAAACTTCTATATGTATATTAAAAGGTTCAAAGAAGAAATAGACTAATGAACAGAGGATGAAATTGTGCCAAGACCAATACTGCATAGTTACTATAATAATAATAATAATTGTTATTATTACAGCCAGTTGCATAATATTTCCATCTTAAGAGATGAAAGTTCTTAGTAGTGCAAATTTCTATTAGACTCTTGAAGATTTGTGATGAGAGTACGAATTCTATGTATTTCAACCCCATTTGTTTATCTGTCCACTCAAATTCTGCTTAACTAATTTTTTGGACTGTGAGTGAGAAAGAGTTGTTTTAGAATTTATAATAATAACCTCAAGATTTTAATGTATTTTTGCTTATGTCGAAATGCATTTTGGAAGTATCAAGCTTCTGGAATGCATTTAAGCTCTGCTCTGTGATTCGGGCTTAGCGTTGAACTTTTAGTCGTGGGAATTAAGGACTACTTAAAACACACGATAAATTTTGCGCTTCTTACGATGATCCTTCTGTGACAGTCGGCAAAAATATTTCCCTGTATATTTTAACACAAATCTTTTGAGCTGAGCTTGAGGACCCCAATTCTAGTTTCAAGCACACCGTTGAAGTGGCATAATTTGCTGGGCTATCGCAGTACATCAATATTTTTTGAATTTGGTCGCCCAGACTTGAATTTAATGTACATGACTATAACTGCCCAAAGGAAATCCAAAACTTATGTATATAGTTTTCTATTTACATTTATGTATGTGATTGTAAAATATTTTACAACGGAGAAAATCTAATAAGTACAAACGAAACCCTCTTCGAGCTACTAATCTACTAAGGCACAAGTATAAAAAAGTAAATGTACGTATTTGTGGAAGATAAATTTTTTTAGCATTATGTGGTTCAAAATAGAAATAAAAATCATTTTCCATAAGACTTGTGTACGTACATATGGGTACGTGTTGTGTGTAATGCACAACGTGCAAAGCACATTACTTTAACCTATGTTATCTAGTTATTATATCGTATGCTGCGAAATCAAGGGGAGGGTTTTTCTTAAACCAAGTCCAAGTGAACGAACGCTGTAAAATGTCATTTGTCATTGACGGCACTTTTCACGTACTCACGTGTCATTACTGTTAGAGTATTTAGCACTTTGTCGCCTCGCCATCACTTATTCTTCTTCTGCCTATTCTTTCCGTCTTCTGCTAGATCGTCAGGTGAAAAACACCCAGATCTTTCTTGTCTGCAAACACACACATACACGAAAATGCATTGTATTGTGTCTCCCTTTCAATATTTCTGCTTGACGTGTTGAGCTTGAGTTTATGTGCGTTATGAGTTTGAACTTTTGATGGAACGGTTTTTAGCAGTAATATATTTAAAAAGGTCTTTGACTTTTTCTCGTTGTCAAAAATAAGGAAAGATGATCGTCTGCAGTCTTGAACTTAAACAGAAAGTCTTATTATAGTATAGGAGCATCGGATCTTTGACAGTTTCCATTTTCACATTTTGAACAGTGACAAACGACTGTATGTACTTGAACTTACCATTAAAAGTATGTACATGCTATGATCTTCCCGTTTCGAAAGTAAACTCTTTAACGTTTTGCGATGCAACCCGTAAAAGTTTTATTACTATTTATTATTTATAGCATCATGTAAGACCACAACAAAACTAGAGCATTTAACCATATTATACAAGTGTATAATGCAAAAACGGATGAACACCAATGAACGATGATGCACACCTTTGCAACTTGTTTTGCTCGTTTGTGTTGAAGAATACAAGTACAATGTCTATTTTTATTGAGATTGCTGTGTAAGTAGTTTACCTCACGTACAATTTGTACTTTGTAAAAGTACATCACTGTTTTTTTAGATGTACAGCGGAAATTGTCAAGAGGTGTGTCATAGGGTTCGTAAAGTTTATATATTTGTTTCGTATAATGCGCTTTATTATCGCCTTTGTCTTGTCTGCCGATCTCCACATAATTTAAAAGTTTTTTTACTATGGTGGTATACATGTGGCTTCTTTATGCACAACGATGTCATACGCAATGTAAAGCTGTTGGTGCAGTAAAACTTCGAATGTACGTTGTAAAAATGGTTATTTTCTTCCAATCGTTTATTTGCCAGCCACTGGATGATAATATTGAATAACATAACATCTACATTATTTATTTATTACATACGTATGTCTATATACTTTGTATGCGTATAAAGTTCTAAGATACATACATACTTGGAGAAAAAATACTTGACTGAGGAAATTCATAGGGAAGTTTCACTTGCCGTTTTAACTTGACTTCAGGAACGTCTCGTTCTCATGTCAATGGACGTAGGACGTATATTATAAAAAGTTCAGACGTCCTAAATTGTAAATAACAGAAGCGATTCACATGTACCACAATATGGTTTATTGTTTACGACAATGTTATTAGGAAAGTTTACAAGTTGGTAGGTTTTGCACCCTTGTGACCACAAGGTTTTCCCCTTGAGTCGTGCATCGTTTTTTGACCTCTCCTAGCTTCCGTATTTTGAAAATATCCGCAGTTTAATCTGCCAGACTCCAGACCAGACTGACAATACAAAGCAAACATCTTGAAAGTCTGCTCTGCTTATTTTCCCCATCATCCCTCTCAACTCAACTCACCTTAGAAAGGTAAACACAATGATACGTAGTTGCTCTTTAAAAGAAGGACCAGGGAACGCGTTTCATCAGTACTTTGAGTTTGAATATACAATGTATTCGAATTTGCTCAAATTACTTGCCATACATTTTTGATGCTATGTCGTGTACACATGGCTATTTACATGTGTTCTGTATTACTGTATGCCATAAAAGTTCACTGTTTTGTTTTTGTTGTACTCGTTTTTATATTTTCGTTCTTGATTTTTGATGCAGTAAGTCGTAGAAATGAAATCGTATTAAATGTATATTCACATAATAATAATAATAATAATGAAGACTTGCATAAAAAATAAATATGCTGGAATTCACCAATTCACACTCTCATACAAAGTTAAATATAGTCTACGTCGCCTTGATGAAGGTAAAGCCATGACTTTGTACGCTTTGAACAAACTTTTCCCTACATTTTTTTCCTTTACGTATGTAAGTAAATCGAAACAGAGGATGACTGTGATGAGAGTGTCGGCTATCGTTGTGCATTTTGCGTTTTTCTACGTAAAAAAATCTACTCATGTCTTGTGTATGCCAGTGCACGTAAACTTCTATAATGTATATAACGACTCGTAATCGTAAAACGTTTGTACCAACATTTTATGCATGTTGAGGGTTGAAGCAATGTAATATCTGTATGTTAGTGAAAAATAGTGTTATTTTCGCGTGCTTTTCGTTTTCGTCGATGGTCCTCTGGTTGTGGGTAACTTCCAAATTCGTCTTTGTGTGAGCTATACATATGTTATGCGTTATGGATAATGGAGAAATTGTACATAGTGCTTGTTAGATAGCCAGTAAATGGTAGCATGATACATATATTCCACTATAGAGTTTGTCATTTTTGTATATATGTACAGATTTAGGGTATTAAATGTATTTTTACCATCTCGTCTGTACAGGAATTCCAAATTTAGCTCAGCCAAACCGAAAACGACGACACAACGATAGCGGAGAGCGGAGAGATATTCGAACATTACCATGTTCGACTGGCGTGTTCCGTATTTGTCAGTCGCTTCTGGGACTCTGCCCAGAACGACACTCTCCGTTCAAAAGAGAGGCTTGGTTGTAGGAACCCTCGAAATACATGTGTTTATGTCATGACTAGGAGAACTTCATTTCTGTCTCATCTTCATTCACTATACATACCAAAGCGAAATTTCACTTCCCCATACCATATTGATCTAGTGTGCATGTCAAAATTATTATTTCTTTATTTGTTTGAAATCTATTTTGAAAAAATTGATGACTTGGTAATTTTTTACGTGTTTTAGCGTAATAAATGATAAATTCATCACTGTTTTCAGTCCGTTTCCCTTCTAGACGTAGGTAGGTATATAAACACTTCTTTGAAAAACAAAACCAGACAAACTGTGTTAAATAATATGATATGCAATATAAATTGTGCTAAACTGAGAGTAATGAGCATTATTAGCAACCTGTTTGCATTTTTTGAGCCATGTTACATGTATAACTTGATTCTCGACTTTTCGAACCTAATTATAAAATTGTATAACCGTCGTTATTTTGCTACAGAATAAAAATTGTAAAAATAAAAAGATGACATTGCAGCAGCTTTTATAGATTTTGTTTTACTTGGAAATTTAGACATGGACCTTTTACATTTTTTAATCATCTTGACGTGGCCATTTTAGAAACTTAACAAATAATTGCAAAAAGGAACACCAGCGATATTCTTATCCAGTAGTTAATCTTAATGGATGTGTGACTCAAATGCAGTGGAGTATAGCTAATCAAGTCCATGAATCCTTGCACTTGAATCATGTAAATTAGCATCAGCGTTTCTCAAGCTTTATTGCTTAGCTCTCAAAATTGCTCTTTATGTGTTCTGGATTATTATACAACATATGGGGAAAGAGGAAAGAGGGAGTTGGAATTAAGATATAATTTTTATGTAGTTAGTTTGTAGTAGCTGTCATGAAGATTTACTTTCTCATTTCTCATTATTTTATCTCTAGCATGTATAATAGCTTTTTATCTCCTGCTTCCATATATTTTTGTCTTCTTGCTCTGTACACGGTATGCGGTATGCATGATCTTCTGGTTGCTGCTGGAGAAGGTTACCTAATTTTATGAGGATTTGTTGAGTTGAAGGCAAGTTTTTATAAGACTAACTATGAACTATTTACTCAGGCTGTGAGAAGTATTAAACAAATGAAAACTAAAATAAAATGCCGATGTCGTCGTCAATGGGCCAAAAATGAGTGTGTGAATGAATGAACGAACGAACTCGAGTCAACTTTTATGTTGTCAGCTTTTATTTATTTCCTTTTTAATTAATGCAGTTGTCTCTCTGATTGCAATGTACATTGTACATATACACTTTCAAGGGATACGAATTCAAAGACTCAGAATAAAAAGAAAAATGGAAGAAAAATTAAAGACTTCATCAATAAAATTCTTGCTTTGACTACTTCGTTCTTGGGTTGACATCTGATTCTGGACACAAATTCAAATTCTCATGTCTTATGTAATTATACATGTTCAAATACATCAGATCTGAGAGTGGTCTCTAATCCATGCAAGAATCAAGGAGCATCATCCTGCTAAATAAGAAATTCCAATTTTTTAACTGTATACATTCAACACTATTGACTATGGAATGGATAACTGGTTACGCACATGATATAACAAGATATCGATTACATATTGAGATAGGTTTAAATACATTTGTAGTCACTCAAAACAAAAAAAAAGGCTCATCAAAAATGTTTGTTCGTCGTACATATAAGACAATAGGAGCATACGTATATATAAACTGCAAAACTAAAATTAATTCAAATGTAAATAAAAAACAATAAACAGGTTTTTAATAATTGTGTGACTGCCTACGCCGAAGTTGGCAAGTTGAATCATGTTGATAAAAGGAGAAAATGCTTAAATATGACCTTAGCAATGAAAATTTACGTGTAAAAATTATAATACACATGAATGTATTCACATGTGCCTAGTTTAAATTTTATTGTTAATCTTTTACTCTCTCTCTAAGAATGAAAAGATTTGGGTAGGTAGTAAATGCAAAATAAATATGAAATATGTATAATAAAAGAAACGGATATGAATCGATTGATTTTTTAACTATGAATTTACAATACTTCAAAGACTTAAAGAAAACTGAAAAACAAATACTCTGGAAGCTTCTAGACTTTAAATGTGAGACCATAAGCAGAGACTGCGATCACACATGTACATTAAATTTATGTAAACTATCTTTAGATCATAATTATACACACAAAACAAGGATTACGATTCGTTTGCGATTTGTCTTTACTTACATATCTAGTTACATACTTGAGCTGTACATATTATAGAATGTATGTAATAAATGGAAGACATTTCCAAATTTATATTTATTTGGGATTTCATAGATTAGCCATCGGACAGGAAATTACTGACGCTTGTTAAAGTCTGTGCTTCGTGCATGATGTTTAAAGTAAATGATTGATATGTACATACGCGTAAAAAATGTAAACAAAACTTACATATTGACTGTGTATTTTCACCCCCTCAAAAACATTTATTATGCGTTAGTTTCCTTTCCAGTAGAATATTTTCAAAAATGAGACAAAAAATTTTAAGGTGCCTACGTGCTAAGCTTATATACATATACAATATACATGTATACATACATTCAACTCGTATGTATGTGTGTCTGTACTCTGTGTGTAATATGGCGTTTAAAATGACTCACACAAACGAGAGTCGCAAGTTACAAGGTTTGGAGTTTGGAGACATCAAAAAGCCACGCACATGCTGTACATTTTTAGTCGTGTCGTCACTCTGGCCACTCTAAGTTAGGACTCTTGTACCACTTCCTCTATCATTCATGTTTCATGTCACTCTTATGTTTCTAGTTTCTATACTCCTGCTCAATTGGCAATTCTGTTGGATTTTTATTCGATATTAAAATTCCTTCCAAGCCTTCACTACATTTCATCAACAAGCCATGTAGACTTTCAGCTGTAATCAAAGCGTATGTATAATTAGTGGTCTCATGATGAAAAATACTTTACCATGTACCACTAACCATTAGAAATGTAATATTAAATTGTACAATAAAATGACGCTATGAGGCCAAATTTTATCCCACCACCCATGAGCCATGCCTTCATAAAATTTAAGCACAATCCAGCATGTATTAGATTATGTAAATGTTATTTTGTTTAGCAATTACCGTATTGTTCCATTTAGTAAGACACGTCCAAATAGTAGGACATGCCATCGATTTTACCATTTGAAGGGCTGACAATTAAATCAGCCTCTGCACGTTGTTAAAGCGATGGGGAGAGGCTGATTTGATTGTCAGCCCTTCATTTGATTCTATTACATGTACACACTTTCTATGGTCAAAAATTCCAAATAGTAGGACAGTTCTACTATTTGGAACAATACGGTATGTATCGTTTTAATTCCTTTATTCACAGTGTAAAAAGTCTACTAATATAATATGTACTCAATGGTGATCTCACAATGTCTTTTTGCAATATTCGCGTGAAAGATTAATATTACAGTGGTTTTTTTATACAATGTCGGTGACATTATAGAATTGGAATTTGAATGTGAATAAGCAATTTTGAAACAGGGAGACGTTTTGTAGTTTGTTAAATTGTCACTATTAAGGGACTATTAAGCTCTCTCTAGTGTATTTATGCAAGAGAATATGAAGCCAGAGTAAAAGTAAATCTTTTCGATGTACACTTGCAGATGAAGAAAGAGTAGTTTTGAACTGTATTATATTATTCTATTTTAGTTTTTAGTTGTTGTAGCAGTACCATTGGTGCTTATTTCTGTCGTTTAAGGCACTCAGCTTGGTTTCTAACTAAAATTTGCAAATCATGTGTGCATCTTATACATAATATTCCCAGTCATATTATTCACATTGTAAACACATGGATTCAAAGAGGCCTACATATTTTGTACTATGAATCTGAATTATCATCTCAATATCTATTATTATAGGACATGATTACATTCAGTGTATATATTTTATGTAATATGCTTCATTTTTCTTGGCCCAAGGGGCTGCCTTATAAAATGAGTGCGATTCCACGAATACATTCTATTCTATTGTATTTCAATTTTACAATTGTCCGATCGACGGAAAAAAATCCACCACTTTCCCTTTCTAATGCTTTGTACATACTAATAAACACACTTATATTGACTAGACATTCATGTACCATGTATACACAGTCTGTAAGTTCTATATTAAATATGTAACATAAAAGAAATGACTAGCAATCACTTTTGAATTCGAGCTGTAAGTTATTTCGGCACCATACGTCACCCATTAATAGCAAAACCGTGATCAATTATGAATAGAATAATTAGTAGTATATACAGTTCACAGCGTCTCTATTCGTTTAGTATGTATTTGCGATGCAGAAAACAGCCGTTTTAATTTCGCTACATATATACATATATCTAAAAACCAAATAAGCATCATCTGTTATGTTGCATATCACTGTATAAAATTCAAGCAGAGGTCAAAGTTAGCAGTTAGCAGTCATATGAATTTACAGACATAATCATTGCAGTCAGTCAGTGTACAGTAGGCAGAAATACGGCGTATCTGGATCTGGATGCATTCAGCATTAGACGATATGTCATGTGTACTCCAGTATATATGAAATTCAAAATGTTGTGAGTATTCTGAATACAATACGTACGCTTATGATGCGAACAATATTTACCTAGTATGTGTACGGAAGTTTTAAGCTTGTTTGCTTGCAGTTTGTATTTTGTATTTTTTTCTCAGATGATATCATTGCATGTTGTATTGTGTAAAAAGCAAAACATGGTATTGATTTTCGCTACAATCAATCTACATGCATGTATAATTAATGCTCTTTTGACACAACTGCAGTTATAAAGACGTAATAGATTAGTGTACACACCGTAATAAATTAAAAATTTTCAATGGGACCCAACGGACGAACCTGATATTCTAGTCCACGAACCTTGATAGGCTAGTATATAGATATTGGCCAACAACAATTAGTCAAAGTCCATTAGTTATTACACTTTTTACCCCACATTAAAGAAAAACAGCAAAGAAATTGTCAAAGAGTATTTTTAGTTTACTAGCATTTGGACTTCACAGATTTCATGTCGCTCAAATCATAGTATTGACTTGTTCGTTACATGTAATTTTTTAATGTATCAAATATTTGAACTTGAGATCTCCAACTGTTCCTGTCTTTCAGTTTAAAAAACGACAGGCAAAATTCGTGTTATGAAAGAACTGTATGTATGAAGGAGTATAGCCATAATATAATACAGAAATGCTGATATGTAGGCATACATAAATCTGTTCCTGAATGTATTCATTATTATGCCCCTAATTTTTTCAGTATTGGAAGGATAAACCAGTCTATTCCTTTGCTCTTATTTATCGAGTTTAACGAATGTGTTGAATGTGATGTCGATATCTGAATTGTTTTCAAAAAGCAGAATTAAACACAATAATGACCTCCCTCAATCCATTTGACAATGCAGAAATCGTTAACGGCGGGGGGATTGCAGAAATTTGGAATTAAACTTACGCAAGTTTTTATACTTACACATAGTACGCATACAAATAAAACGCCTCATGTCTCATGTTTCATACCGAAAGCATCGGCTAAAAACTCTAGCAGTAAACTGTGTGTATGATATAAATATCACATAAGCCACCACAAGATTTCAACATCTTCAACAGCTTTTTTAAGCACATTAACAACTATAACGGCTATTTAAAACACAACAACCTATATGTATACTGTCATATATATAGTTCTACAAAGTAAATTGTAGGAGACAAATAAAAAGTCGTGATAAATAATAAAGAGTATCACATAGAGGGAATATAATATACGTGATCGTTTCATTAATATGTTACGATGATTCGTGAGCTTTAATTATTACGAAAAGTACCTTGTATACATACATACGATTAAATTACAAACGCGTACATTCGCACATGCATATTGCACGCTTAGGTATTTATGGTGACTGTATGCAACTGAAGCTTTTATTTCTTTGTTTAGAGGCTTTAATCGACAAAGCTATTAGACCTATGCACATTCATAGCTTACTTTTCAAACTTTGTCGTTCTTATAATATAGTTCGTATTTGCACAGCATACTTCATATTTATTATTTATGCTTGAAACTTTAATCACGATGTTCTAACGGATAACGTTTACCTACAAATACCTTATGTATCTTGTTAATTAATATCGAGAATCAAGATTCAAAGCATCCTGACTTTTCAATAATAATTATAAAACTTTTCTAGTTCTAAAAGGAAAAAAATTGCCAAGACGTAAACAAAATACAATTTATTGATGTAGTGTTTCGTAGAGTATAATGTAGTATACATATAATGTATCGAATAGGTACTTAAATATTGGCATTACAATTCAATGATCTAAAATCTAAAGTGAAAATACTAATTATTGATTATATTTTATATTATATTATCGTCACTGTGAATGTAAATATAACACGTTCTTTTTATGTGGTTATGCATAAAACAAATTTCCAACCTTTACGTTATAGCATGTGTATTGAGAATGGATATATTATATTTCTGAGGAGATTTTACCTATCGATTTCTCATAATCATTCCCATAAAACTAGCAAGATTTATTCATCAGAAAGGCTGGTATGAACTAGTAATGCAGTAGTATAATGTATACCACATGATGTTAATGTACTTTCAATCATTCCTACTCGCAATTTCACATAAATTAAGATCAGTAATGAAACTTTTTGTGGCTTTCAATTTTCAATGTTCAATTATTGAAATTATTGGAACCATAATCACATAGCGCTTAACAGATATTTATTTCCGCACAATGCATGTAAAAGTAAACTACCTATACTATGTAAGGGAGAGAGCTTGGCTGCACGCATCACGCTGTAATTACGACTGGTGAACTTAAGGTACGAAAATCAATGTTCATGAATTTGCAGCCACAATAACTTCATTTCATATCCCCTAAGGCATGAGCCTTGTCATCAGAAATGTGGAATACTATAATACAATGTAATAATGATATCAATATTAAACGAGAGTGAACTACAGATTCTCATATTCCAAAACAAGAAGATATTATTTCGGGAGGTACATATATCACTTCATACTTATAACTGCATAAGTACTTACATGATATTTGTCATACGTACGACACCGAAGGAAATTAGCTTTTGTAGTTTTTTATTTTTGACAACTTTTATATTATGTCATTTACAACTTTTAGTGCAAATAATATGTATCACACTTTGATTTGGTACGAGAAGTATGAAGCACATAAATTCACTCAAATTCCATGGGACGTGACATTAGACATTACACATTTACAAGTTGCCAGCAGGATACTTATTTGCTCTCTTGCATGCATGCTACACTTTTTCCCCCTTTGTAAAAAAGCTTAAATACATATTATGTTTATGTACATCTATATGTACTATGTAATTAATGAATTCTAGAAAAGTAGTTGATGAAAGTGAAAACTTTGTACGTTGTAAATGTGATTACAGTGATTAGGTGTACTATACATTATACATAGATAGATAGGATTACTTATTCCCATTGACTGAATTCAATCTATCTGCTATCTCTTTCTTTTCTATAAAGTCATTAACGAAAAGGAATTGGAATTACATTTGCATGTAAGTTGATGGTATGGTACAGAGCTTCTCTTTCATGCAAATGAAGAGGGATAGTAGGCCGCGGAAGGAAAAAAAAAACAATAATACACATAAACATAAACAAACATGTACATATTTATATTTATTATTTATTCTTTCTATGCATATAATAATATTGTGTGTGGTTTGATTTTTCCGAATCTTCACTAACATGAATGGTGAATAAAATGAAATCAAGTTGGAGTAAAAAAAAACTCTTCCATCAATATGCGAGGCACCACTCACTAAATACCTGTCACTTTTGTCTCATGATCATTGTTTAGACACTTTGCAACTTTAACCGAATTATCAGTTTGGGGTGTTTATAATGGTCATTGACATTTACTTATTACTTTAAAGTGCAATAACATAAAACATATTATTATGTAATAAATTATAAGCAAGCACAAAGGTTGTCATCTTTTTGCAGGATGTAGGACATCGGTTTGGTTTTAGGGACAAACGGTAGTGGAAGCTCCATGTACCATGTATGCATAATATTGTGGATTGATGCATACTTACAAGAGGAAATAATAATACATAGATTTAATGTTTTCAATAGTACAAGCTACAAACACTTGTGATAAATAATATGGACACCTTACATTATTAGTCAGCAGTTTGCTTGTTTTCGCTTCCAATTTTTTGCGAATATGACTTTTTTTTGTGATAAAACAAACTTATCCATGAAAGGCAATATTTTTGTTTTCATTTTACAATTTCTACGTATCTTACTGGTACTAGTATAACTAATAACTTGTATATGTATGCGTGTGGTAGAAATTGTATAGAACGCATGCAGGTATTATTTGTTTTCCTAATTCCTCAACTGTAAAAACAATGACATGGATGGGCCGCAGTTTTTTATTGGGTTCCCTTTGGCAGACGCACGATAACAATTAAAAACAAAGGGAAATGTCAAACATCAAGGTTTCATTCATCGTTTAATTTATTATTGTCTTCCAATTTTGGCCATTTATGTTCCCAACTAGTAACTATACTTATTTACACATATCGCGTAATGTAAATAAGTACATATGTACCTATGCATGCATAATATACTATGATGGGAATTGCATTGTTCTGTATTCTGTAGCATAGCAGACTACAACTATAGTTCTATAGTCAGGCCGAATAATTTTTGTTTAGAATGTAGCTTCGTGGAGTGTATTGAGGAAGGCCGAATATGTAATAATAATAATAATATTATACTTAAATGAAACGAGTAGTAGACAGTCTTGCTTTTGGTTGGCATTACAGTTTTTACTCTTGTCCCCGTCGTCTGGAGTTTTATTTTTTTTGTCAATTTTATCCGGGGAAAAACTGCCATACATATTCATAAAATATCGTTTTGATTTGGACATTTTGTGCTGGTCAACAGTGTTAGTAATTAGTTGGCACCGTGAGTAATCATGAGTACTTCAAAGACGGTGAGATATTAATAATTCGAATGAAATGAAAAAATATCTTTTTGTGTGTCTGTGTGTAAATATTGTGTGTGTATGTGTAGGCGAATGTTCGCTGATCGCTGATTTAAATGATCAAGTGAAAAGGGTTGGGTCAGAGTTTATTTTATTATTTTTGATCTTAAGTCCGTGTTTTAACCAAAATTCTGCTGTGTGATTTTATGGTTGTATTATATTTTAGTACGCCGTGTAACTGAAAAACTGTGAATTAATTTTTCGTTGAATACATATTCTAAAATATAAAGTTTTAGCTTAAAAAATACACGTTCAAATAGTTCCATAATTGAATGATTTTCGTTCTTCTTCGTTACGTTTAAACATAAATAAAATATTTTAGTATGTATTATCTTCTTTATTAAATACTTTGAATAAATAATCGTCATAATGGTGTAGAACGTGATTGATTGAATTGGTTCTCCATTCAGGAAGAATAATAATAATTATAGGTATTAAATAGGGAATACAAAATATTTTGTAGAGTTCAAAGATAATCCAACCAGAGAACCATCGGAGATTGATTACAACGACTTGAAACACGAATCGTTTTCTATTTGATTGGAGAATGTTATGTTCATAGTTCATTGTGTTAAATATTTAATTAAAGTTCAAGCTAAAATCTACACGTGCAATCAAATTTACACTACCAGTGAAATCCAACTTGTGTACATTACCTGTTTATTTTTATTTCATAGAATACTACGGCCACCACCACAAAGACAACGACAATGACAGCTCGGAAGCTGTATGGTCGTGATCTCGCTGACTATGAGAACATGGATGTTGATGAACTCCTTTCACAACTAACTCCTGAAGAACTGGACATCTTATCCCGGGAAGTTGACCCGGACGACACTTTACTACCTCCAAATCAAAGGTCTAGTTACAGATGCATCAAAGACCCAACTGGACCTTTAGACAGAAAGCAACTAATTGAGCATATCAATAAAATTGCACTGGAAACTCCTGATAGACCAGAACTCAAACAATATGTTCCGGGTACAGTCAGAGGGAAAAAATGGATCCCCCCAGAAAAACCCATGACCAAACAAGAAGAAGAAATCGCAATCGATATGGGAGATGAATATGAAAATGCGCTAACACAAGCATCTGAAGAAGAATTGGTAGATCTTGCAGGTAGACACTTAATATTATGACTAATCATACATGATGTGTATGTATATTTCAGTTTATTTCAGTTCAAGTAATGCTCAAACAAAAATTTATACAATGCTGTCCTTTATAATCTAATTTTTTCCATGGTAGAACGATCTAAAAGCTTAAATTCCTTATAATTTCGAAAGATTTTAGGCTATTTGGTCATTCTGTCAGGGGAAAAGTTAGATTGTGACAGAATGTAAACAGTAATGTCATAATTTATAATAAAATTGAGCTCACTAGTGTTTAATACTCTAAACGTTTACGAATTCAACTAATATGGTTTGTTTGATTTTTAATTAAAATAGCTATTTTGGGTTTCCATTCAATGATGAACCAAGAACAATACCACTCATCATTATTAAATAAGGGCCCTATGCCGAAAAATGGTCTTGGTTGGAATGGAACGGCTAAAGGTAGGTTACTGCTACTTATAGGAAGACTTTGAATTTCTATTTAATTACATTACAACAATAAAACATAGTGAATACATGCTCATCATTTGGTGGTCTAATGCATAATGCTCTAAAACTCTGTTGTTTTGGTTCGTATGTATGTATAAATTATTTATGACGCATACAGCTAATCTCTACGTTTCCTTTTTTTGCAAAATTGTAGCTTATCAACCAAAGCCTCTACCCTTTGAACCACCAAACCTCACAGATGTAGAAAAATCCATAAAGCAACTTCAAAATGATGATTATTCATTAACTACATTAAATTTTAATAATATCCCAGTAAGTTCGATTTACTATTTACTATTACTGTTTATATTACTATTCTTGTCTATTACTAAAATTATTTTTATATGTGCTCATGTGCTGGGGAATTTTATTATTTATGATGGTAATTAACAGGTTCTACTTTGTTGTATTTTTACATTGTTTTTAGATTTCAGAAGAGCAGTTTCTTGCATTATTTGAAGCTGTAAAAACTTGTACTCACCTGGTAAGTTGAGCAGGCTTATTAGTTTATTATTTTAACTTTTCATGATGATATGATCTGTATAATAGTAAACCTTCCACATATACACATAAATTTGTATAAATACAGACATGTCTTACTTTAAATGTAAGTATGAACATCTGTTTTATATATCATAATGCGTGTGGGCAAGTGCAGCATTTTTCTTTTATCGCAGTATTTATTAATTACTAATTAATAATTTGTAATGCATTACTTAATCATGGTGCTTTTTTAATCATTCGTTGTGGTTTATTAATTTTTCAACCCTTCTAGGAAAATCTAAGTTTAAGTAATACTGGACTCGGTGATAAACCAGGACTCGCATTAGCTGATGCAATCTCCAAGAACGCTTCTCTTAGGACAATTAAGTAAGAATTCTTTTTTAGAACATAAATATGTATAATTACAAATGACTTTCGGTAATATTCATTTCCTGAAAATCTGGTAGTGTGGTTGTACATTAGATATCGTGTTGTCCTGATGATGTTATAAAAAGTTTTATACACATAGCCTTGCGTATTTCTAATAACATGTGTAGACAGTCAGTACTATGTGATTGGTTACTACTTCAATCATTTCCTATGTTTTCAAAATTTAGCGATTAGTCTCGTTTTGATTTGTACTATGTATGATTTACTTTTTAGTATTGAGTACAGTGGAATGCCGATTAAATAACTTCTTTCAAAACACTTTACAAACTCCATTAAATCGGCGTTTCACTGTATGTAGGTTTTTACGCTTAAAATTTGAAAACACTACACCAATGTAAATAGTAAGTAGTAATGGCATATGCGGCCATTTAACCTACAAAATGGTACAAAACAACGATGAAAGTACAAGATTTACATAGCGTTGTTGAAGGCAAAAAAAAATAAAACCAATCTTTCAGTATTCTGTTTTCGACATTATCTTAAAACATTTTAGCTCTCATGGGCGTGACTCTGAATGAGCAGGCAGAAAAACTGATATTTTTTCAACAAAGAATATGCTATTAAATAAACATACCGTAGGAAAATAGTATTTCTTGGTTTGGAAATAGAGCTAAATCTAACAATCATACATGCATATAATTTGCTAGCCATTAGAGTTTGAGGCTGAAATGGAACTAAATAAAGGATATTCATTAGCAAAATGGCACGAACTATACTTTAAATGTCTTACAACCGATTGAAGTCCTTTCGTTCCTAGGTTAAGAAAATCTAAACTTCTTTAACGCAGTATTTAATAACTAATTTTAAGTATATGTATAATAATTCATTATACATATACTTAAAACATAATGTTATTTTTATGGTTTTTGTAGTGTTGAAACGAATAACCTTAGCCCAACTACAATCGCTGCCCTCATCAAAGCATTATTGGGTCAGAAATATACAGAAGAATTTCGTGCATCAAATCAAGTAAGTTATTAGTTGTTAAACATATTGTTATACATATTGGGCTATGAATTACCTAGTGCACAGATTGTTGTAAAATTAAAACACTATAATCTTCGATAGGGGGCTATCTGATGGTCCATGCACTTGTAAATGTACACACATTTAATACAGTGGATAATAGCAATGTCCATGATATTATTTACGTTTACACGTACACAAGCTTACATTTCCCGTCGAGCGGACCCTTATTAAGGGTGCCTTGATATAGATTGATGTAATCTTTTTGGTCAATATCGGTTTCTTTTAATGAGGCATGGCATTAAACGGTCGTATTTATTATGCGTAAGTACGAATATTATTGTTTCTGTGGTGGAAATCAGTTCAATAAAGCTAGTTTTTCAACCCTTTTATTCAGTGTTTTAACTGGATACGAACGATAGTTTCAAGCTCATGATAATCATGATTAAAATAAGCATTTGAAAATTCTACATAGACCTGTATGTATGTATGTTGTATGATGTGTATGCTTTCAGTAATTTAATGAATGTTGTTTTGCTCCATTTTTTAGCGGCAGCAAACACTAGGAAACAAAATTGAAGTGGAGATAACCAAGTTAGTTGAAGAGAATCCTACCATTCTCCGACTGGGACTTCATTTAGAATATAACGATGCCAGAAATCGCGTTGCCACTCACCTACAACGAAATCTCGACAGGAGTAAGATTATTTTTCAAATTATTTCTCTAAACTTTATATTCTCATTATTTAAAGTACTTTATCTTTCATATTTCATTTATAGTAGTTTTCGTAATTACATACCTCTCTATGTACTTTCCTCTTTTTCTCATTACTTAAAAAATGTAGCAAGAATATCGAATTCGTATAGAAGCATATTATGTCAATTAACAATTCTGTATTCGAGAACTAGAATTTCAAAATATAAAAATACGAAAGATATAATATCTAGTAGGAGAACTGGACAATTCGACTGACCAGAATTTACTATACAATTAGCGATCTCTCTTTACTTTCATGTAATATTTTTGGCTTGGTACAGAACTTCTGCTTAACTCAATGTACTCTATGTGGTAGACCAAGCTTCAATACCATGCAAATATTATACATACGTCATTGTACCAAGTTTACAAAGAAAAACCAGTAATGAAAGTTTATTATTAAACATTAAAGCTATAATAATAATATGTAAAGGGGGGAATTCTTTTTTTTGGAAACTTGTCAAGTATTTATGCAATTTGCTCTGTTGTTCACTAATTTTTTAGGCGCCAATTTGGCAACTTCGTTTCGTCTTCTTATTCATTTTCGATTGTCATGTGTGAAGTTCTGCATAGGATCATGATTTGTGTCGCCTCTACTCTACTGCAACTTATATGTATGTATGTACTCAAGTTGCTTATACTTTTCGTAGTCGCTAAAATGTTTTGAAAGTAGAAAAACGTACAATATGCTATACAGGATTATCTGATGACGAAAAAACTGGATAAGTAAAGACAGACAGGATATAAAATTGAGCATTTGTTTATTGCTTAATGTTCACTATGAGCCATGCAGATATATTTTCCACTCGAGACTATTAATTTGAGAACAAAACTTGTACAACTTAATGTTGACAGTAATAGATTCCGTTTTACGTCAGTTCCCTGAATTCAAATGCTGTAATTTTTAGTTTTCGACTCGAAGTGCATTTTGTCTGACAAGTGAGTTTATGTATTTTTTTACATTTCTGATGCTTCGAGTTTTGATTAAAACCAAGTTGAACTTGGAATTTTTGTCTGCGTCAAGATACTTAAAAGTCTGTTCCAAGTCATGAGATCGGGCCTAAATAATAGTAAATACTAGTCAGTCAATGTGCCACCCTGATTTAATCCAAACGCTACAAGAAAGTTCAAAAGCTAAACATTCCAGGGAGAAGAGTATGAAAAATCATTAAAAGTTCTCATGTGAAGTTAACTTTAGAGAACCTATGTTATCCATATTTAGTCACAAGATTAGGTCTTAATAGGTCTTGTTTTTTTTGTTTTGTTTTCTTTCTTCTTGCCACTGTCCCTTTCTTTGACAATTTCGTCACAATCTTCTTCTCTTCACTATAAAAATCTTGTACCCGTGTACCGTATCGTTAATTCTCATGATGGGATAAATCATCATACGCACACCAAAAACTCTAATTTTTGCAAATCTATCAAAAACAAAAATCTCAAATTGAAGAGCGTCTTAGCCTAAAGGTGAAAATCAGATCTCTTCCGGAGGGCATTCAAATTGTGGAAGCGAAATGACAATGAAAATGAATTCAACGTTTTTATCTTTCACACACGTACATGCGAGTCCGAACAGAAGACGTTGTAAGACTTTATATATATTTCATTAGTGTTCCTGTTTTTTTTGAGTTTTTTACCATGATATTGTTACCAATATATGTACTGATGTGGCTTAAGTTTATTTTACGTTCACTCTGGAGAACGGAAATGAATGCAGATTATCACTTGTTCCCTCTCAGTACTTGTTAGTTTTTAAGGTTTTAAGTACCACCCGACTGTTATAGTATGGTTTTTCTCTTGAGTGATTTTCATTTGATAATTTTTTCGAGTTTTAGAGTGAGTTACCTAATAAGTTTTACGTCGTTTATGTTCATTATACATTATACGATATTTTCCACATCTATAACAACTTTACGTATTACAGAGTTTTTCACAAAATGCCTTTATTTTGTCGAATATGTCGATTCTTAATTCTTTAAACTTTTGTCCAAGAACCTGTACCCGGGGTTACTTATAACTTATACGAACTGTCTGATGTATACCTTTAAGCTAAGGCAAAATTCTTTTCTTCTCGGCTAGTTTAGTATCTTGTCTTTTCCATGTATAGAGTAGACATAAACCATAAACGATAGATCATAAATAGCGGATATTCTTATAACCTTGTTTTTCATATTCAATACTTTCCCTGTCTTCCATAACTCATAACCTTTACGAATCCTTTATAAAGTCCTCATTGAAAACAACACACTTTTGACGCTACATTGTAGATAATATACTTAACTTGCAAACATTGTGAAATGACAACTCTGAATGACACTATCTGCAGAAATAAAAAGTAGTGAAGTTTCGGATCGGTCAACTGTCCAGAGTTAGCTTCTTTTTTTTCGTCCCAGTAACTACGCTGTATGAACTTGCTTTTGATTTTGATGACTGAAATATTTTGTAGCTTGCCGAAATTTCGACTATAGAAAAGTTGTCTAATCAAATGGAATATAGTTGACCTTTTTATATAAGAAACGTTATTGGTTTCGCACTTGAAATGATTCGAGACTTCACTGCATGTACATTACTTACGAGCTATTGCCTCATTTATGGAGAATTATTCCACATAAACGGGGCACAGGCTCGGGCTGATATACTTAAAGTCCTTAAATAATTATCTGGTTTTGTAATTTAAAAGCTAGATAAATTGGGCTTTACTGCGACAGAGTTACAATTACAATAACAATTTTGTAAAAAAACATGACTTGTAAATTAAATCAGATCACTAATATATTCACACTTCAAAAATCAAAACAACTACTCACCGCAAACAATCAGAGTGTGAGGGATTGAAATGTCTTAGACTAGAAACGATTTTGTAATTTTTACAATAAAAACACTGATGAATTGGTAGAATAATGGAGTAATGTGATGGCAAATGCAGCCATTTCATTTTTAATGTGTTAATAGTTAATAATAACTAAACTAAATTGTAAACTTTAAAGCCCTTTTCGTTTGATAGTTGCAAAACTAATAACGTGTGATTTTTTTTGTAGTTAATAATAGTAATAATAATTATAGTAAACATAGAGTTGAAGTTATTGAACTAATAATGACGAGATTGAAGTGTGAACTTATTTTTTGAAACTAACTGTGCATGGTGTTTTACTTGTGTGTATTTTTTGCATGTAACAAAAACAGTACGTTTAAAGAGAATCGGCCGGGAAAAATAAACCAGAATCCCATTCAAGAGGGAAAGTTAAGCTGGAGAAAGGTAAAACCACTGTTTTTCAAAATTTACGGCCTTTACCTATGAGAAAGAAATGCCTTGCTGAATTTGCATGATGTGCTTTTGTAGTGTACCTTTGCTGTTTTGTTAAAGTATTTTCATAGGTACAGAATATTATGTAATTTTTGTGTCTATTGTAACCCTGTCAAGAATATACTCTAACTAGTTGTATTGCCTGTTGTCTGTTTTTATCCCAATTTATACTATCCCATAATTCCCATATATTATTGTGATGATAAAATCCCTGCTCCTCCGCTGCGCAAATATTGGCATAATATTGAATATCACTGCTTATTGAAAGAAGTTATCATTTTTTAAGTATGTTTTTATTTCAAAGTAAGTATTATATCTGATAGTCCATTCAAAAGGACAAAAAAAATGAATACCATAACAAGTACAAATAATTCATAAATAGGGAAATATTTTTCAAAAACTTTGATTACATCCCCAGGATATTATTCTTAATGTCATTTGTTGGGTATGTTGAATAGAGGGTGTGCAATAATGGTATTAAAGTTAAAAATTTCGGTGTACATATTGTCAAAAATACCTCTTGTTGATAGTAAATGTGAGATTTCTGTGTTTTCATTTCAGAACGCAGATCGAAAAGAATCGGCTAATCGGCTGAAAACAGACTTTAAAATAAATAACATTAAGAAATATAAAAATATTATTTATGTAAGATAATCAAAAAGTAAAATATTCAAAATATTATAAAAACTAAAATAACACAGAGACAAGGTCTATGGTTCTGATTTTTTCTTTCGATTTTTTTCTTTCGGTTCAGATGTGGCGTATGTACGTTTGTGTGCAATGTGTATAAATGTTTTCGTGACAAAATTATGTAATAAATATGAAAACAGTTTTTATTATGTTATTAGTATGATCTTTACATTGAAATATTATTCGTACTTTACAAATAATGACAATTATGACTTACGACCATTGTTGGAAGTTTTTAAAAGCGCATTGGGCAGGAAAGAGCTTAGGATCAAAACATCGAAATTTTCAAATGTAAAGTTGAAAAAAATACTAAAACGTTTGTCAAGTGTATTGTTTCTTTGCTCACTGTTGGTATAAAAAGAGCCGTGGGGTTGTTCGAGCTCCCTCGTCCACTTCCAGTATTAGTTTATATTATGCAGAAATAATGTTCATTGTTCATTTCCTGATTACTGTGTGTGCTCCTGTCGTCTGACTGTGTCCACATACTTAATAATAATATAATATACATTTAATGCTGCTCTGTGGTGACAGTTTAAAAAAAATAAAAACTGGTAACTTGAGTAGATTGTGCTTAAGAATTTACAATATTATACTATGCTACAAACTACATTACGTATAAGAACAATTACGAAAACACTGTTACGAGTAAATCGAGATTATGAGACTATATAAGACTAAATTAGTTCGAAGACTATATATACACTAAACATACACTTGGGAGGAAGGGAAGATACTTTCATATTATTCAAAAGGTAATGTTTTTGGTCGTCTCTGATAAACTGTTTTTTAAAACTAATGTTTGACAATGTGTTTTGCTAATAGAAAACAAACCTTTGACCGTGACTGTATCTAAAATTTGCATGACCTTCTTGACGCTGTTCTCGAACTTGACAAATTGACAGATAACCAGTGCATGCCTCTTTGCGAGAGTATGTAATAATGTATGATTAGTAACATCTGCAATTATAGCATATATGCCACACAAAGAGTATAAAATCGTACCAAATTACATCTCAATCTGCAGTACACATTTTAAAACTGAACAGTTCAATGATATATTTTATTCTCTCCCACATGCTTTAGAGCTGATGTTGATCGTAACTATACAAAAAGTCGAGAAAATATGAAACACGAAACCCATCATTTTCCCTTCTCAGTTAATCCTGTATGTATGTATATATTATACATACAATATTCTGTAATGTCTTGTCCAATTTTTAATTAGAGCTTTCTCCCCTCTTTTAACTTTCAAAAAAAAACATAATGAGCGTTGGTTTTTTTCCAAAGAACCTATATATACGTATTTTATTGTTACAATCGTTTCTAAAAGACGTAATATTATAATGATATACCTATGTATATGTCAATGTTGAAGCGACCATTTTTGTTTACCCGTCCTATACTTGTCTTTTTTAGTGTAGTACCGTTAAATTTAAAAGCTTTCAAGTTTCAACTTTGATATTAATACTTAGCAACTTACTCGTGTTAAGTTTCTAAGTAACAGGCATCTATAATTACTAGTTGCTAGTTTAAATACATTGAACAGTCGTATATGTACAGAATTATTTTGGGGTTTGTCGAACTGTAGGTAGTAGAGTTGCTTTTATCATGGGATGTAATAAAAACGTAAGTAGTTTTTAGTATTTCTACTGTAAACAATGAAACCTTAATGTCATTCGCCAAGTTTGAAATGCGATTTTGAGTTGTTTCAAATTGTTTGTAGTACTTGAGTAGTAAGTAGATTAGTTTAGTTTAGTTTTGTAACAGTTGCTGATTAAGCTTACAATGAATAGATGACCATAACATAATTCGAAAGAGCGTTCTATATTTTTTATATAATGTGTTGTACGTTCAATCCAAATATGTAACATAATATGATCTGTCGACTGTGCAATGTCCAATAATTGTAGTATTTGTTTTGGAAGTATATCTGGTTTTCGTTTTTTTGTAAATGAATGATTTAAAAGCAATCAAAATATTTTTGCTTTACTGTAGAATATTTATCAACTATTTACAACTAGTTGTATGCTTAAAACATTCTTTACTATTGGAAGAGAATGAGATGATAATGCAAAGTTCAAAAATCTCTTTGGCGTCCGGTTAAGGCCTGAAGCACTTGGAGCGGTGGCAAATTCTGAACCCACAAATTGTGATATTTTATAGATTTTTGTAAAGTAAATCAAGGTCCAAAAATTGAATAACAGACCGTTCCATAAAAAAGGTTTGGGCTTCCAATGGTGTACGGCACAAATATGTCGGGTCAGAACTGACTTAGGAGATACCGGAACTATTCGAAATTTCGGGGGTACGTACCGGTAAAAATTCATAATTCATCTCCTCCATCAGTTTTGACCGAAATATTTGTGCTGTACACCATTGGAAACCCAAACCTTTTTTATGCAACGGTCTGTTATTCAATTTTTGAAACTTGCTCTGCTTTACTAAATCGAACATCTAAAAAATATCCCATTTGTGGGTTCAGAATTTATCGTCAGTGTATCTAATTTTTTACGATTCCAGTCAACGCGAGAAAGATATCTGAACTAATGCATTAAATTAGTATGTATGTAGAAAGTATTTCACATAATAAGATTAGAATGTGTATGAAAGTCATGAGTGGTTATTTTATTCGGAATTATGTACTATGCATAATGGTTTGTCTGTAGATTTTGTGAATGGTACATTAATTTTTTGTACAATTCATTTTTCTAAATTGTTGCATCAAAAATGATTTTTCGAAAATTGTTATGATCAATTATAAAAAGCATCATCTATTCAAATAATAATTTTCCTAAAAACAACTTTTATACATAATTAGTACTTTTTTAACGTAGACATGATTATAAAAAAAGAATTTTCGAATGCCTTGTGCACATTTCATTGGATGAAATTAATAATAACTACTCTTATACTAAGTATATGTGTAAAGTCTAAAAAATGGAATGACTTTCTAATAGAAATCAGTGGAATCTCATGCTCATGTTGTATTTTTTATTGAAACATTTACAGCAAGGATGAGGCGCATCGGACGGGCTCCAAGGTTTTTTTTTACATCAAATAATGATTCACTTTTTTAACGTCTATTTCAATATTTCTAGTATAATGGTTTCAATTTTTGTTTTCACACTATACCTGATTCACACTAACTATTTTTTTTCCTTTGTATAATTTTAGGAATAATACTTTAGGAATGACAAGACGCGACTTCTGAAATGAATAACACGAAGAAATCATTAGCTTGATATGTAAAAATTTAAAACTATAATTAGATGTAATCTGATACAAGAATATTATTATTGTTCATAATGAAAGTGGTGATTGTACAACCCGGACATGTTTTAAATTTTCAGTGTCTCACGACACACGAGAAAAAACTCGAGTCTCTTTTAGTCTTTATCGAGCAATTACTGAATGCATGTCACAAGCGCGCATGGTGTATAGAAGCCAAAGCAGTCGTCTTTTACTTTTTATTTAGCGTAGCAAGAAAGAATTCATAAAATGTAAACAATAGTAGTTATTATTCTTATTATTATAGCATAAGCTACTACGTGTACATAGTTAAATATTTAATAGTATGAAAAATATACTGCCGATTTTACATCAGTATACAATATACATACATACATGCAAACACTCTCGCTTTAAGTGTAAAAAACATGACTAAATAATATTATTATGACGTGTATAATACTTTAGCTTTATGGTAACTACGGTGTATCTATGTGTAATGTGTATATATTATGCATATTGATTATTTTAATTCGAATGCTCATGTACATACACAACATGAAAATAATGATGAATATAGGAGATGGAAAGACATTTAGTTAAATGATGAAAGCAAACGATAAAAAATAATCATTATGATTTATGGGCAGTTTTTTTTTTAAATTTGAGAAGCATCATACAGTTAGTTACTACATACTACATACATAAAATTAGAAAATAGTAGGAATTAGGTCCGTAGTATCCACTAAAATATTGTTATTAGAAACTTTTATTGTATTTATTTTACTTTTATTGGAGTTTATAAAAATGAGGTTCAACAAATGTCCTTTTAGAAAACATCACGTTCTCTGTACTCATTGCACAGATTATACGTTACACGTGTATTCAAAATGACAGCAATATATACTGGTAGTTACAAAATGATAAATTTTCGTTGCTTAATTTATTATTGCTACACATCAAATAAGAGGTTCAATCGTTAGAATACATGATACAAACAAAATATCCTATTTATGCCAAAAATTTTGTTATTAGTGATAGTTACAAATGGTATTGTGTATCAAAGGGTTTATTATTGTCAAAAATATTTTTATTATACCCAACCTATTATAGTTACCATCAATTCGGCCAAATCCTAAACTTTGTGGAAACTCTTCGGTTTCCCCGCGGATTTCCCACATATTTGACCTCTAGATTACGAATCTGCAAGAGTTTCCGGCATATAATGCTGTTT
>JAQIVE010001222.1:0-26661 GCA_034698285.1 Sminthurinus bimaculatus
CTGTCGACGTCAAATACTCGTCGTATCATCGTCAAACATGTTGAAGTCAAATGTCTGACGTCCATGCAACGACCATGCGACGAGATTTCCGACGGTCTGACGGTCTGACCAAAAACTTTAATGAAGTTTGACGGTCAGATCGTCAGCTTGTGTTCATAGGGTAGATACCTACTATACACTATACACTACTATGTACTTGTTTTGCCTGTATGTTTTCTATTTACATACACAGACAAAACACGCGTTCACTCTATAATTTGCTCAATAAAAATTTATAAAAGGTGGAGTGTTCTTTACCGTGCTATACCTACAATATGTGGCACTGTTACAATGATTATTATTAGTGTTGTCTGTATAGGAAAATATGAGAAGCTTTTTCCCTTTCGTATTTATTAATCGTATTAACGAGAAAGAAAAGGGAAGGAAGAAAGGGGAAAGGAAGAAAGGGGAAAGGAAGAAGAAAAATCAACATTGAGAATTGAGAAACAAGTAGGTTTTGGATTACGACTTTCGACGGCCTGATGATGATAACGGTTTCGAACTCGAACTCGGCTGAATAAATTTACACATACATACATACGTATATGTGTGGCTAAGTGTTTTCTTTTTATGATACACACACTTGATATAGGGATAAAAGAAAGATTGAATATGATGATAGGCGATAGATAGGAGGGAAAGCAAATAGCATGTACAATGTACAATATACTGTAAAGTTGATAATAATAATAAGAAAATAAGAAGAACAGACAGATAGCAGTAAAATAATAATAGAATGTCTTATCCCTATACCCCGCTCGCCTTGTTTCGGTAGGTAGATACATGTTCGATTTGCACATTTTATAATAAAATATTCAGTGATTGTAATATACTGTCAACTCTCTCGACTCCCCCTTTAAAACCACCTTTGTTTCAAATGGGGATGGAATTTCTCTGATGGTAAAGTTGAAGTATATAATGCATAATATTATTATCATATATACTTAACCTCTATCAGCTGCCACATTTTGTATCCCTTTATTTTGTTCTTATTATCTTCTTGTTTTTTATTACTTTCTACGTAGTCAAAAGGTCAAAATTTAAAAATCAAGTGACATTTAAAAGCTATAAAAGCATATTATTTCAGTTAAACTTTCATCGCGTGTTTCCTTTTTAATTTTTTATCGTTTCTTTTTTCGTGTAACCACTTAAGCAGTTAAACATTACATTCACCGATCTGTTATTATATATTGTTGTCAATATCATTTTTTGTACTAGTTAGGTCACTTTTAATTAAACTCTCTAGTTAGAATGTAATTGAGAGCGTGAAAATTAAAACCTAAAATAATTTACACACAAATATGCAGCATTCAACAATAAAATATTAATTGAAAAAAAATGAGAAATGAAGTGGAGGGTAAAAGCAGAAAATATTTCCCGTGCATATTGTGTGCATTATTTATAAAGGATAAAGGATTATAGCGTCCAATCCAAACGTTTCAAGTATGGATTTTGTCATGTCATTCATACATTTAGTTGGCCATTCAGTCAACATTTTTATGGAAATGCTTTTCACATATCAAAAATAGTAGCAGTGGTTTCGTGTGCTTATATTATAAGATAATAAAGGTACAAAGTAGGTACAATATTGGTTATGTATATGCACACATTGCACTCCCATTTGACGAGAGTAAATTCTTGGTCTGTTCTTCCTATTACACAATGTAATTTGAGGTGCATATACGCGATTTATTATGCAAGATACCTTTCCATACTTATCTACTTAGACATTCTAATACTCGTTTGGATTGTAGATGGAACAGGGACAGAGGCTATTGGTATTGGGCAAAATATCAAAAAAGAAAGCAGACGAGCTACATTGTACATTGTACACTGTACACATGCACCGTACAAAATAAACGTTGGTTTGTGTCGCTTCGTGTGTATGTGTGTGTGTGTGTGTATGTTTAAAATGTTGTTATGAAGGCGAAGGAAGGAAGACAGGAAGAGTAACTATTGCGTGTAAAATAGCCCATTGTCAAATTGACATGAGGACCTGAAAGCCTTTCAGAATAGCTAATATGCCATGTGTGTATAGTGTATAGTGTCATATAGGGACCCGTTATCAACTACTACCTGCATAGATACATACATGGAAGTAAAGGGGAGAAAGAAAGTATTGGATAGCTTGATACACTGACAGACGAACGGAACGGAGTAAAATATTGATAGGAGTCCGCACTAGAGGCTTTGTCGCTCCTTCTTTCTTTCAGTCTCTTCACATCAATTTCACTTAGTTCTTTTGGAAAGTATTAACTTGATTACTGTACGTGGAAGCGACTTTCATATGTGTCTGAATGTTTGCCAGACCCTATACATACGCACACTCAAACACTAAACATCACACGCATATACACGTTACCCGTATGTACCTACATGTATAAACACATTTCACGTAACACATAACGTAACCACAATTTTATTTTACAAACCGCTAAAGTACATAATGTTAATTTCCCTGATTCTTTTCATGTTCCACCATCTTATTGTAGCTCTTCAAAATTTTCCAAATGATAACCCTAATAACCTTTTAATTTTATAAATTACTATATTATACACATTTTAGATCAATCTTTAATTAATTGTAAATTTATTTTTTATACAGGGAAAAGACTCTGACCGTGAGATGACCCCAAGTGGAACCACACAATCAACCCAACAACAAAGTCAACAACAACAACAACAACATTCTCAACAAGCTCAGTTGGCGGCTGCTGCTGCCCTAAATCCCTTTGCAGCCGCAGCAGCGGCTGCCGCTCATCCCCTTTGGTTTTTCCCACCCTTCCTCCCCAACCCTTACATGAGTACAATGAATATGCAGCTCCCAGGGCTGGCGGGAGGACCGGGAGGAGGTGCTGGAGCAGCAAGTTACCTGGGTGGAGGAACTTCCGCCTCTGACTTATTTCGTGCAGACAATCTTTTGGGCTCTCCCCATTCCCACAATCCCTTTAATGCTGCCGCCTCGCTTTCCTCCATAGACTCGGCCTCGCTGGCCACAGAGCGAGACCGACTCATCCTCAATAATCTTCGGAACAGTGCGAGTAGTCCGAACAGTAGTAAAAATCCGTCGTCCGCCCTCAATTTCCCGCATCATCATCATGCCAGTGCTCTCCATACTCACCAACAGCAGCAACAACAACAAGCCGGAGTGGAACAATACATACTTGCCGCCGCCGCGGCTCGTGAACGAGATCGAGAAAATAGCCTGGAGAAAGAGAAAGAAAGAGAAAGAGAGCGTGAACGGGAGCGGGAAAGAGAGAGAGAAAGTATTGGAGGTAGAAAAAGTAGTGGTAGTAATAATAATAATAATATCAGTAATAGTGGTGGTAAAGTAAGTAGTAAAGTAAGTGGTGGTGGTGGTGGGAGAAAAAAGTCATCATCATCGTCAACCGAGAAATTGAGCTTTGCGATATCACGGTTGACATCCCCCAGTCCATCATCGAACAGCAGTGGTGGGAGTGGGAATGGGAATGGAAATAGTGGTGGCGTTGGTGGTGGTAGCGGTAACGGTGGGCGCCTCCTACAACATCATTTAGAAGGAACAGCTTCTGGTTCACCCACAATAGCTTCTTCAATATCCTCCTCCTCCTCAATAGCCAGCGGAATGGTTCAGCGTGGAGTAGTGGGAGCTGGAGTTTTGAGTTTAGGAATGGGACTAGGAGCAGCAGCAGCAGCCGGAGTAGTTGGCGATGAGAAATTGTTCCATGGGACTGGAGCTCTTCTTCCCTCTTCTTCTTCTACTACGGCGAGTAACAACGGGACCAATACCAATATGAAAGAGATGGGAAAGGGACGTGCGAGCAAGTCTCCGTCTTCTTTGTCTACATCTTCCCTCCACTCTCACACACACACGTTCACAAATTCGAACCCAAGCACCGCAGCCACGACGACGAACACATCAGCCAAACTAACATCAGCCGCGTCTTCTTCCTCCTCCTCCGCCATGTCGGAGGACGGGGGTCTTTGCGTTGATTTACGAGTTTGGAAGGAGAGTGCAGGATTGGGCTCGGCACCTCGCCCGATCTATAAACCTCTGAGTGCGTTTCGTGAACCTACCGACGTAAATCTCTACAATTCATCTGGCCCTTCTCCACGCTCATCTTCCTCTTCTACTACTACTACTACTACCGCTATTCCTCCTTCAACTTCTTCTTCTTCTTTGTCGTCGATTACCATTCCTCCTTGTACCACAACTTTGTCTACTTCCTTTAGTCACCACCACTCGGGCGGAACTACGACCAGTCACTCTCAACATGAGTCTCTGGATTACTCCCAACATCTTGCTTCTGGAGGCAAGATGAGACAACTTACGTCCGTCGACTCACGTCATGGCCCCACTGCAACTTTATCCACTCGATACATCCTTCAAAATCTTCAACACATTTATCAACGGATGAGACCCTATAATATGCATTCCCAACAGCAGCAGCATCAACAACATTCAGCTCTTGGAAAACAGCACAGAAATATTTATAATCCTCCACCTATTCCTCCTCTACCAAATAGTAATAACAATAATAATAATAATACTAGTATAAATTTTGCGGACAAAAATAACAAAACCAGCTCTAATAATAACAATAATAATAGTAACATTACTTCAAACAATCATTCGATAGGTGATAACAATCATAATAAGGATGATCCTCCTTCCCTTCCACCTCCTCCCCCCGTTTCCCTCAACATTCCACGAACAACGATAGCTTCAACTACTGCTAATACTAATATTACAACAACAACGGCAGCAACAACTACCAGTCTGAATGGAGGTGAAACCACAACCAGTAGTAGTAACGCCACTGCAAATACTACTACTACTACTAATAATAATAATAATACAAGTGGGAACCTCTCAAACATTTCATCTCTCATTGCTCCAAGGCCCGTCGCAAAAGTTGAACCTGAGACAAATGATGCTATTGTTAAAAAGGAAGAAAGTCATTCCAACTCTCCCTCACCGCCATCCACTTCCAACTCCATCTCAACCACCAACTCTGACTCCTCTTCAGTAGGAAATAATAACAGTAGTAATAATAATAATGAGAAAAATACTAGCGGAGAGTCAATCTCCATCAAAATTGAAACCAACTCTACGACCCCAGTACCAGAATCCAAAATAGCTAATAATAATATTTGTAATAACAAAAACAATAACAGTATTAATAATAGTAACAAGAATAATAATAAAAATAGTAGTAGTAAAAATAATAATAACAACAACAATAATAATATTATTATTAATTCAAGTAGTAAGCATTCCGAGTCCCAGATTAAAACCAGTGATAATGATGATGATAAGGAGAGCAAAGAAGAGGGTGAGGAAGACGTTGAGGTAAATCCGGTTGATGATGATGACGATGACGACGACGACGACGATGATCGTGAAGTAAATGTTTTATCAGATGATGCTGAGGATAATGACTGATGCAGGCGTTCGTAGATCTTTCTCAAAATAATAATATTATTATTGCATTGTTAGATTAAATTGTAAGAGAGTAAATAAAAAATAATAATTAACCACTTTTTATTGTATATATACACTATACACACTACACACACTATTACTGTGTAAAGTTCTTGTGTCGGTACAATTATTGGATATTATTACGACTTCAAGACTCTCCAGCCATTTATTAATATGATTGATAATATGATGATATTCTATGTAATTATTGTTAATTGTTAACATATAGACCATCATAATATTTCATATTATGGTGTAAAAGTATTATTATTCATAACTATTTTAGCATCACATTACCAATAAATAATAACTCATTGTAAGTATATATAATACAAATAATATATTGTACAACATGTTATGTTGTATAATTAAAAAACTAATCATAATGTTCATATTTAAAGCTGTGCAGCAACATTTCACTGTATTGTATTATAAATGTTAAATAGGGGGTCGATTTATTACTACTCATTAATCATTGATAGCTTGTGTATTGTTAAATGTTAAATGTCTCGCTTTCTCTTTTTGATCCAGTGATAAGTGATAAAACATAAAAATATTGTTGTATAATAAGTCAACTTAAGTAAGAAAAATTCTTGTGCTATATTATATTTGTGTGTCTCAAGCCATCTTTAACATGTATGCCTAATAATCCATTTGCTATAATACAGTGTATTGTGTTAAATTGTCAACAGCTCCCAGTCTTATAAGAACCAGAATTCGGTGCGTGCTAAAATCACAAAAACAAAAGAAGAAAGTTAATAATATTATAAGAAGCATAAACTTATTTATAAAAATTCTATCGAGTAATAAAAAAATCTTAATCTGTGGGTAGTTTAGAATAATATAGTATCATTATTTTTCGTAACTTTCGACTGTGCTAAATCTGTATGCACGCAAAAAGTGTGAAGGAAGAGAAAACTTTCACCTTCCACCACCTTATACCGTGAAAAAGAAAGAACACACGTCACAGTTAATATTATTCGTTATTGAGGAATTGTGAGGAAAATACCAAAAAGCAAAACAAAATGTCTTTAAAAAACACAAAGTTAGTTTGTAAGTTTTAACCACATTATGTATTATTTATAATAAATAAAGTATAATAAATTAACAATCCCATACCTTTAAGTGTTACAATATAATAATACACTGTTTCAATGAGAGACATCTGTAATAGACTTTGTCTAATTAAGCTATTTAAGACATGATAAATACGAAACATTATGCTTACACATAATACAACCTATTTATGAAATAATTAAGAATTAAGAATGTTGTGCAACAAAAAATGATATTAAACATCTATAGTTTACACAATACACACAAAGGTAAAATACAAAGGTTAACAATCTCGTGACTAGGTGTATAGTGTATAATATATCTAATGTGTTCTAGTCTGTCGAATGCATACGTCTTGTATTCATTATATAAAAAGGAAATAACACGAATAAAAGAAAGTCACAAAAGAATATACTGCTATTTACTGATATAATAATAGATAGTATTACATGTCTTGAATGTTTCTCTTCTCTATCTCTCATGTCTTGGTCCCATATGATGTGTATTGGACTCTTATTACAACAAGTATTAAAAATTTTGAAAAAAATACTATAGTATTATGAAATGATTGATGATAATACAAAATGGTTAATTGATTGACAAGAAAAATATTATACTAAAGTAAGTATGTATTACACATAAAGATTGGATGCTGCTATATATAACACACTATTATGGTACATTATCTAAAAATGTCTACCTGTACTAACGATATTCACAAAAAATAATAAACCTTGTTTCTATTTAATTAATTGTCATCTACATTTTTTGAAACTTTCTTTTGCATCCATCCATAATATTATAATATCCACGTCATAAGTTTTGGAGCATAGGTCAATGATCGTTACACATATTTACGGTCGAAATATCATCATCGTCGAGCAATTAAGGCACTAAAAGCATAATTACATACTTGTACTCTCCTATTTGCCATGAGACCTTTGTCGGATCTATAACTTTTCCCATTTAATTACTTATAGGTACTGATCCTTCATTTTCTAATCATTTGTAATGCATCAAATCCAGGCATATTTACTCTGTTTAAATGGAACAATGGAAAATGAAAATGTGTGTAGCTCATGTTAATATTGACTATATAGCAGGCGTATATACATATACATACCGTTAGATATATGCATGTCATGGGATAAAACCCCAATGTTATAGGGTCATACATGTAAAACATAAATGTACTTATTTGTGGTTTGCTTCATTATCCACAGAATCTCAAATATCACTCTTTTCTTCCCACGCATCCATGTAGCGTACACGACCACCATTATTTAATGAGAAGTAAGTGGCTCTTTCTCGCTTTGTACCTACTTTGCTTTCCTATCTCTGCGCATTTAAAAGGAGGGAGATGCTGTATGTTAATGTAAATACATGTATGCATGCATATTATGTATGTATATTATACCGGTATAAAATCCTCAACTTGGAATACAAAATCAGCTTTACCACCGAGCATTATACATGTATGTGCTAGTCTTTTGTGCACCTAGAACTAATTAATTAGGAAGAATCTAGCGATTTAAGATGGTGATGGTGGTGATGAAGAGGGCAATATTTTCTACCATGTACCATATTTAAACGGTGTACTCTGCAAACCACTTGCTAGATCTACTTACCTTGTACCCTGAACAATTTTATTAACCATGTGTAAATCAGTCTTCATCCTATCAATATTTAACAAGAATAGGTCAAACAAATTTTTTTACGCAAGATGAGGATTTTTTTGTAATAAAAGGAAAATCTTCCTGGTGTCATTTCCTATAATATTAAAGAAATAGAATAGCTATAAATAGCATATTAAGGTGTAACGGTAGTAAAAGCTAATGGGTTTTTTACGCAATAACCCTACGCTGTCTCGTACCCCAATGGGAAGAGTTTCAGCGTAAATTGTAAATGGCTCGACATTTTTCCTTCTTCTACATACACTCCTGTACATACACAAAAAGTCCGGAGCTTTAGGAGTAAAGATGTACTAAAACGTTTTCCCCTTATGCTGGTAAACTTGAGTTAAGCGTGGAAATATTGGTAGATATCGCACCAGAGAGATAAATACATACATATCTGTGTACCGAGGAAAGCATTTTCATCTAATACACATAGACAGTGCACATCCAGTATACAAGGGGTACATACATAGATGGATCAGGCAGATGTCTAGATAGATAGATAGATAGGATATGGGATAATATGGATAGAGACTATCTATAAATGTATCTATCTATGGCTGATACACAGGATACAGGATGGAGAAATTCATATGGAAGGGTGTTAGTGAACATTGAGCGTGCATAGTGGGAGCAAAGAAGAAGAAGTGGTAGGAGGAGAAGGAGGATAAAGGCATGTGAGATAGATAGACAGTCGTGAACTGAAAACGTCAATTGAAAGCCACATAATCTACCCAAAAGGAGCAAATAGCAAATGCCATTGATTTTCTCTCTCGTGCTCACTCCTTCACTTTAGCTCCTCTCACTCTTACTCACTCTCTCTCTCTCTCTCTTTCACTGGTGGAAAAACACGACCTGGAGGCTTTCTCATGATCAGCCCCTGGCAAAAGTGATTTCCTTTGATTTCTTTTTTTCTACACTATTTTCATATGGTTTCCTTTGGTATGTTCTAGTGTGGTGTATGGTGTAGTAGGGTATGGTGTAGTGTAGTGTGACTGAGTGAATTCTGATGCATTTAACCATATACCTATGTATGCAAGCATGTGTGTGTAGTGTGTACTATATATACCTACATGTATTCAGTGCCATGCCATGCCATGACCATGTTAGACAAGTTTAGTTTCCATTTTCAATTGAAATCGTCGACACACACACACACACACAAATACACACTTATTCTCTCCCTCCCTCAACAAAATCAAACCAAACCAAACCAGGCTCAACCAAACAACTTGTATAGCAATCGAGTATCAAGTAGAAAAGTGGAAGACCAAGTAGTAAAAGTCAGAGTATTATTTTGAACAGTTGTAGCACTCGGACCGGTAGTTTTGGAAAAAAGTACACTAAAAAGACAGTATTATCTGTGTGTGTTTGTGTGTATGCATGAAAGCGTGAAGTGTGTATGTGCATATGGAATGGATGGAGAAAGAACGCGCGAAAAAATAGATGGAAAGTCAAGAAACATAGATAAAATAAAATGGGAAAACCTACACAGAGGAACTGAAGAACCGCATTCAACCTCACAACTACGTATTACCATAATACGTACAAATATAATATGTAGGTATACATATGAGGAAGAGAATACCATAGAGAAGAGGCAGTAGGATTTTCTCCCCACATATATGTTTAAACTGTATATTTCACCCTGTGTAAATGTACAGTTTTGAGCCTAAACATTAAACTGATACATATTTACATTGAACACATATGGATATGGAAATCCCAGTTTATTATATTTCAGTGTATCACATGCAAATGTAATATGCATTACACTCATGGGCAATCCGTAAGTAGATAGGTATGTACGTTATATAGGCTGCCTCTCAAATCAGATTTTCTTGAAAAGTTAGGAACGCAGTATGTAACAGGGTCAAAGAAAGTTACCCCAACAAGCTGAAGGCAATAGAGTAACATAAAGCATTAAATTCTAGCTTTATTAAAGCAACGATGAGTTGAGCGTGCCAAAGGCAAAATTTCTGTAGTTTAGAACAACACTTTCTCCGTTTTTTGGCATTTTGAAAAAAACACATTTTTTTAAGGCATCACTTTGAATTTTAATGGTAATGTTCCCAGTGAATATAATATAATATAACGTCGCAAGACTTTTTAAACTCCTGTACTGGAAACGATCTCTGAACGTAAACTGATTCGAAAAAATTACCCAGAACTTTTAGGAAAGTCCAATTGTAGTACCAGCCTATATTGTATACCAGTGCAACTATCCTTTCGCTTATGGGTATGTATGTATATCAGGCAGATGAAGGAAAGAGAGAGAGAGAGAGAGAAAGTGAATCAGAAAAGTAGTGGAGACGGAGAAAGGGTAAAAAACTCAATTGATTTCGCAACTTGACAAGAATGGTTTTTAGATTTGAATTTGATGTGGAGGCAAGCAATCAGCAGTAGAAGGACGCCAAGGAAGGAAGGAGAGGAATGAGAGGGGAAAAGTAAAAGAGGAAAGTGCAACTAAATAAAGCCAGTTGAAATGGAAAGAGGAGTCTGTTTGTACAATATAATATGTAGATAGAGTACCAGAGAGAGATCGAAAGAAAGAAAAGAAGTGAGCTCCACAGACTATCTCGCCTCTTTTGCATCTCATTCCACACACAGATTTAATGTATACTCTATCCGCTCTAGATATCTATGGTGCCTACAGTCTACACTCTACCCATGTACATACATAAGCATAATATAATACACACACACACACACTCTCTCTCTCTCTTTTTTTCTTTCGCTCATTCCCCCTTCCTCCGACTAAGGACGTACATACATACAACATATAACATGCGATTAGGAGAGCGAAAAAATAAAGGAACAGAAGAGAAGAAGACGACGAAGAGCGGATCCCTTTACAAACAAAGGAAAATGAGAAGACGAAGTAGGGAAAGAAAGAGAAAGGGGAGATAGAGACAGAGACAGAGGAAATGTACACCGCTGTTGCTTTGCTTTCTCCCTCCTTTTTTAATCATCATCTATTTAACGAAGAGTATACACATTATACAGGGAAAAAGAATCTCCACAATATGTACATATGTGCGTATACATATACAGTACACGTACACACACACATACACAAGAAAAAAAACAGAGAGGCGTGCTGGTGCTCTAATACAAAAGGGATAAAAATGCAAAGAAAGAAGAGTTTTGTTCTTGTTCTCGACGTCGTTTGTATACTTTCTGCATAATATATCGTCAAGCTGGGAGAGTCGCTAGTTGGCATCATATTTTCATATGTACAGTATTACACATTATATCATGGATCATGGTAAAATAATGTATAATACTTGTATCCCTTTTAATACACATATCTTATTATGTATATTCTTCCAACCATATTTTATGGTTCATATATGTACAATGTACACGTATAGTACATACACGTGTAGTACATACGTGCATATAAAGAGTGCTCAAGAGATGGAAGACACACAAAGGGAGAAAAAGTCGGTGGTGGTTGGGTGACTGCGTTTATTTTTTTATGCATCATTGGTGTAAGAATTGTAAAGATACGCTTTTACTGCCAGTCCCACGGCCACTGCCACACTCCTCTATTTTCTTCCTTCTTGATATGATGATGACGAGAGCAGCAAGAGCGGGGACGAGGATGATGATGGTGATATGATACGAGCATTTATATCCACAATCCTCACCCACACATACACACACACACACACACATACATGAAGCCAAGTACATAATATTATGTATAGTGTGTAATAACAGGATTGCTGGTATATGTACATACTTACACTCTTAGCCACACATATTATAATATGTATGTATGCAAGATGGGATAGGATGCGAACCAAACGGAAAAAGAAGATGGAGAATTGAATAAGTAGAAAGGCGAAGAGCAAGTTGGCAAATGGAATAAGAAGAGTTGAAAGAGCGAAGAAGAAGAAGAAGACAGAGGAAAGGGAGATGGAGAAAAGTAAAGAAGGAAGAGGAGGAGAGGAAAGGATGACTTACATAAAAAAGATGTGAATGTGAGTGTGCCTGTGTGTGTAATGTGTATATTTGGGTATAAAAGTTGGAATATAGGATAAATATCTGTATCTTTTATCTGCCTATATGTACATTGTACATACAGATACGATTGCGGATATAAACTGTAACTGTACACATGTAAATAGACTGGATAGAAGAGCATATAGTGGCAAAACTTTTGGAGAAACGATGCTGTTATTATTGTTATTATTATTATTATAAGGGAAGGGAGGATGGAACAAGAGGATATGAGTATAAAAGCTAAGTGATGGCTGTCTGAGCATGGTCTTTATACAAGCGTGTGTATGTGTGTGTGTGTGTGTGTGTATTTTACTTATGGTCGTCTCATATTATATACACCAAAAGAGGAGGAGGTGGTTGAGAATCAAACATTTCTTTTGGGAAGCAGCTTGTTTGCATAAAAATCAATACGGAGAAAGGAGAACGGGCGAAAAAGAGAGACAGAGAGAGGCAGGGAGAGGAAGAGAGAGAGAAAGAGAGTAAAGGAGAGAACGAGTTGCGGGTTTTCAGTTTCCATTCAACCTACAGGCAAGCCAACAGCTTCAACTTCAACACAAGAGAAGAGAACCGAGAAGGAGAAGAAGAGGCGAGGAGCGAGACCGGGAACAGAACAACTAAAGAGATACAAACCAAAAGAGAGAAGCATTAAAGCAACCTTTTTATCCCACACTATGTCAACTTTCATGTATACATAATATTGTGCATATGGCCAAGGATACTTGATATGGATATGGATATGGACCACTATGTATGTGTGTATTGCTCTATTGCTTTCCCTTGCTTACTTACTTATAATGTTAGTTATTTGCTGACTGGCTTCCTTCCTCTCCTATGTACGTACTTTTACTTTGCTCTCTAGCCAAAATCTTTTACTGCGTTTTTGTGCACAGCTCCTGCACACACATATGTATGTATAATGTATATACATATAAAATAGACGACATACACTCACACACACACACACATTATCAATAAACCGAACGGTGCTGTCTCTCTCTATGGGGGTTTCTTTTAAATATGTAGGAAGGTATCTTTACACTTTACGCATCAACTACTAACTACATCAACACAACAAGCACTCTCTACTTTCACTCACTCTCACTCTCCCTTTCCTTTATTTTCTCTTTAACGTTCTCTCCTTCTCACAAGCTCATTCTTTCACTCACTTGTTCGTCCTTCCTCTCGCCTCTTAATACATAGTATTTGTATGTGTGTGTATGTATAATGTATAAGTATACAGATACTATATCAATGGGCCAGAGAGCTACTGCTTACTGTTACTCTACTAGATGCTTTAGACTATATCCTTATATTCTAAGGTACATGCATTATCCAAGTTTCTTCTTTCTTGTAAAAATGTTTAGGCTTTCCTTGTCGTAAAATGCTCATCTTCGCATCTTCTAAATCGTATGTATTTTAAATTGTATTAGATACAGTTACAGTATATTATAAGCTTGGATTTTTACTCGCATCGCATTTTGTGCAGTATGCTGATAACTGGAGAAATATGGAGAAAGCAGAGTGTATGTATGGATTTGTACTGTACTTGTGTTTAAATCTGCAAGTTCTGGACTTCTGTTAAAACTTGAAGGAAAATAATTCTTATGTACTGATACATAGTAAAACCTGTAGTGCGTCATCATCCTTCTGCTCCTCAAAGATTACAAAGGACAACTAATAAAGAAGTCAACCATACGTGAAGTAGCATTAAAAATTGTAGTTAAAAACTAAATCCATGTATGTGTGAGTGTATCTGTTCAATAAAGGTTTCTGATTTTTTTTTGCAATCTTCATAGCATGAGGATGGAACGTATCCGCATTATATATTGCCGTTGTTACCAGCTTTGGACTGGATTTACTTACAGGCCTTCTATCCGTGATAGAAGGCCTTCCAGCTTCAAATCTACAAGTCGTTTCAATTTAATCAATTTTAACGTCTACATAAATAATTTCTACTGAATTTGCTATTTGTATAAAATGCTAAGTAACAAAACAAACATTGAAGAGACAAAAACTCGGATTTAAAATCGTTCCATGTTTATTGGAGAACCTCTGCCCTGTCTCCATACTCTAGACTCTTGACACGCTATTTACTTTATCTAAGTGTAGACAAGAGTATAAGTTTCGAGGACACACGATGAAACTCCAATTAAAATGAACTGGATAAAAAATTCAATTTCTCATCATCCCATTATTGAACTTGTCATCATTCTTTCCATTTCCCGTTATTATGTTTCTTTATTGTTGAATAATATGTATAGTATCGCATGAATATTATTATATGCTGATTCTGATGATTATACAATAATATACGTGTAGATATCTGTCTATGTGTTTTTCTCCATGCTCTGTAGTTCATGCATATAAGTTTTTCTGAATACAATCCTTTTCAAATAATACAATAATACAAAAGATGGAGATTGAGACTGATGATATATGTAAATGTACAGATGGAGATGAAGATTGGAGAGGAAAAGAGATTGTTTGCACAGCGAACACGGTTCTATAAAATCAAAATTGAGGAAAGACAGAAACATGGTGGATTCTATTCAACGACTTTTTTCATTACCTTTTCCATTCTCTTGAATCAATGTTCAATATACAATCTATCCCCTTCTTTACATACAAACACAGTATGTACATAAATTTCTTTTGGGGATTGCAAATTGTAAATAAATAAAACTGTTTGTTTGCGAAAGTCTCCAAGAAAATTGATTACATTTGAAAAAACTTGTAAACATGATATGCATATTATATGATGATAAATTTTGAACAACGTAATTGTAGAAACTAGGTATTAAATATCAGATTAAATCCAGTCATCAGAATGGCCGCCATATGCAATGTACACAATAAAATGCAAGCGTATGTACTATGTACATCGTACGTACATAGACGAAGGAGAAACGAAATGGAAGCAAAAGTACCAATTTGAATGAATTTGTATAGTATTTTACCGTGACTTCCGCTCTCTCTCTCTCTCGCTCTCTCTCTTTCTCTTTCAATCCAGTCACTACAGATGAGAATCCATGTCAAAGAAAGGAGAGGAAAAGATGAAAAATGAAATATGGGGGAAAACTAACTATGCAAAAAAATACAGCCGCCATCATCACCATCACCGCACGACCATACCACGCATTTCTTTTATACGTGTTCCTTTTTATGTTTCTGTCGGTAGTCTGTAGGTATTTTTGTGACAGCGCATATATTTTTTTCTCTGACTGATTCAACTTGAGCTCCTTCGTCTTTCGCCTTTCGTCTCCTAGCTCCAGTCCCAGTTTTTGGCTCCACATGCATACACAATGAGGACTGAGGACCTACATTTCTCTATTTTCCCCCGTATGGAGCCACAGCCTCTTCATCCTCTCTCTCTCTCTCTCACACACACACACTCCTCTCCTTTCTCTTCCCCTCTTTCTCTATACATTATCCAATTTAAATTTTGAAAAGTTCCGTCTCCTCCACATATGATATGTTTCAATGGAATATTATAATAATATATACATAGAATAACATTATGCATTCAAAATCCATTTGTACATGCATGTGTGTGTGTGTGTGTGTATTTTGCATACTATTACACATTATATGAAATTTCGTTTGATTTTTTGTGCATGGGAGGTTCTTCTTGTCCTTGTTCTTGTTCAACATTCATCATGACCATAATCACCGTTGCCATTTCCCAACTCTGCGATTTTTCCAACCTTTGATTTTTTTGCTCCGATTTTCTGGTTTACTCCCGGAGCACAAATCACAAGTAATAATAATAACAATGATAAAAAAATAAAGTAGGATAGAAATTTCCATGCCCAAATCCACAAGATTTTCAAGATGTAAACCCAAAAGTGCGGAATAACAAAAACGGTATGCCAATACTTAGATATATGTAATATATACATTATACATATTTTGTACCCTACACATTTCTGCGACTATTGCTGCCGAATTCTGGCTTCTCAATTCTCAAAACACGGTTAAAGACGTGCATATAAATAGGGAAGAGAGAGAATTTGAAGCGAATAATTCAACATGGAACACCCAACGAGGAACCAACTCATATTTGCTTTTCTGGGGTCCCACATGAGTATGAATGTGAGCCAGAGGCAAACGAAGAAGCATCGCAGAAGCAGACAACTACATACGTATGTACGTGTATGTATACATACTTGTATAGTTGCAAAAAGAAAAGGTGGGGATATATTATAGTTATATTATAGATACGTATTACTAGCTGGATGGATATTCTGGATGGATTCTGGATGGATGTTGGCTAAAGATTTTCATTCTTTCTCTCCTTCGTTTTTTCTGTCTCTCTCTTTCTCTCTCTCTCTCTTGTCATACACAGGAGTAATTTAAAGGGGTTGCTTAAAATTCAGGGCATGTGGCGTGACCTGGAACCCCGAACCTGGAACGAGGAACGTTGGATCGCTGGAACCTCCTCCTCCTCCTTCTTCTTGTTCGGTTCGAGTTCGAGCTCAAGGCAGATCTCGAACCACGACCACGTAAGAAGAAATTCACAAATCAACTGCAACTCACGACTCTCACAGCTAGATATGTTGACGAGGAAAAAAAATTCTAGTTTCTCTTCCACTTTCTCCAGTTTTTTTGTATTTTTTGGGCTTTCCAGACTCCAAACGTGGAGAAAATACACCATGCATATTGCATACATCCAGACTTCATACATGGAGCGGATATACGTATCTACGGACAAAAACACGTGGGTACATATATAAAAAAGGTTTATGTACAGCAAAAAGGATCAACCCATAACAGAAGACGAAAAGTGAAGAAAAAATAGAAGAAACAGAAGAAATACTTGTACATAGAAGAAGAAGAAGAAAGAAAAAATGTATGAAAACGCTAAAGTCACCAAACGATCCGGGACAGAGATCCGACCGTCGTGATACAGATAAGACATAAGATGCTCTCACTGTCATCACCATACCCTACAAAATACTGGAGAAGAATTCGTGATTTGCATTTTACTTTTTTCCGAGGACACAAAGTTTCAACAAATCTCCTCAACTAGAATGGAATTCTCTGCATGTTGTCGCTCCCTCTTCTCCCTCTTGCCGTCTTTTTAAGTGCTGTCGACTATATATCTATATGTCTGTATATGTATATCTATGCAGAATTTTGAGCAAGAAACGCATGCACATATAAATATAATATGTATGTATGCATAATGAATACAGTATACAGACAGATACTTGCCATAATTTGGAATGGGAAGCTATTCTACAATTCCAGCTTGCTATTACACCCATTTAAAATTGGAGAGCTAAAATTGAGTCAACTTAAAATTATGATTATGATTATTATGAGAGGACGCCGTATTACCCAACAAAGTTTATTCCGAGGATGAGGACGGCGACATTGTCATCGTCATAATGATAGTACGTCCCAAGTCCATGAGATGGAACGAATAAGAAAGAGAGGAAAAGTCGTTTGGGATTTAATTGAGCCAATTTTAAAAACTTGACATAGTTTCTTCTAGTTATACCCCTGCCTCTTTCTACAAATGCATAATATGTATTATGTATGTGTAGATGTAATTGCAAAGGAGGGACTAATAAAAACGATGAATACAGTATGGCAATTAATCGAGGTAATTGCTAAAAATTGCTCTTCATTTTATGCATAAACTTTTTTTTAAATCCTATTTGAATTCAAATTATTTTATGAAAATAAATAAAGCTTGATGCTTGGTGCTCAGTGCTCAGTTGCATCAGTTAAAATGCTTAAATACTCACATTTTTAGCAATGTATAGGGCAATTTTATCAGTATAGAAATGGCGCATAATCAAAGTTGTTTTTAAAAAATGTAATATTCCAACTATACATATTCGATCCTGAGAAAGTAAAAGGGGCACTTGCGTACAAAACTTTTCATTCCACTCCATATTTTCACTTGTTCATTTCTCTCGACGACAACATCTGAGATTACATATGTATGTGTGCATTGTGCATGCTCCATAACATGACGTCCCTATCATCATTTAATATTTGCTTTAATATTGTATAAGATGATAAGATATCATGCAAGAAAATTCTTAGAAAGAAAATCCTGTATGTTTATTCACTTTGTTTTATGTTCCTAAATACTCAGAAAAGAGTGGAGCTTCCGGAAACTCAAGAAAATGAAAAACAAATAGAAGGATTACACCGTAAATAATATTTCCTTGTACAGTCCACAGCATTTCATAACCAAGGACATAAACATATTCCATATTTGTGGATATTTGTATATGTATAATGTATATCTGAGGATGAAAATGATGATGACGAAGGAAAAGCCAAGGCAAACAAACAAAGAAGATGCGATGTAGCAAATGCACATAGGACACGGACGAGGGCGACTATGTACATCATACATACATATGTAGGAAGAGAAGCAGAAAGGAAAAAAATCTGAGTGATTTGTGATTTGTATGTGTCTTTGATCTATCCGTTGGATTGGGTTGAGCCCGTTCCCTTTACTTTGGGTTTTGGTTTAGTTTTATCTTCCCTCTTCGTTTTCTATAACATCCTCTGGATCTTTTGCAGCTATTATATTCCTTGTATCCAATATAATGTAATACATAAAATACATATACTACTACAGTTAGTTGCAGTAGCCAGTAGGCATGTTTATACATAAATCTATAAGTGTACAATATTGTATCTGCATTGTTACACATACTCACTATGTATGTGAGGATACAAGAAAAAAGGAAGAAACTATAACAAAGATGTTGTTTTTGAATTGTGGGTCGGCTAGGGTCGTGATTCTGGGGTCATAGTCATGAATCCTTCTTCTCCTCTCCTCTCTTCTTAGATACTTTTTCTCTTTTTTATCCGTACCCAATCCGCGGAATCCAAGGAATATGCACATGCAAGAATATATACATACATACATATACTACATACATTTAAACTTTGATATATTACAGTAGGTACATGAGAATATCAAGTCCCTACATTCATTTTAACATAATAGGTATGAGCGACCAAGATAAATTCAGCTCGTCTTCAAAACGTCTAGAGACTTCAAATACATACATGCATTCATTCATTCATACATACATATCGTAACCATTATGTGATTAATGCCACACCACACGACCTGCATGCTCATCCGCCTTGACAATTATCTGTTAGCACTTTGTCAGGATACCCGCGTCAACTGATTTTAGCTCACGTGGCTCGAAAACTTTCAGCAGATTATATTACATACACAGTTACTTTTCCTTCTTGTCTGATAATGATGATGCTGCCCTTGGACAGAAAAGGTCAAATTGAGGTCATTTTTCTTAAACTAATTTGAAGTAGCTCCAAAATATGTACAAAAGTTTATGCACATATTTTACGTTTAGTAAAAAATGACCTTTTACGGTCGTGGGTCAAAAAGACTAAAAAATGGACGGTAGAATGCTATAATCAATGCTATAAAATAAGAAATCCTATAAACTACCCATCATCAATTTAAGTATGTATGATATAATATACTAGACAAAACACAAATATTAAGCTCAAGTATTTCATCATTCAAACAAATAGAAAAGAGAAAGCAAAGCACAGCAATGGAGAGAGAGAGGGAGAGAGAAAGAGAAATCGAGAAATTTAATATGATTAAATCTATGCTCATGGAGAGAATGAGAGGGAAAGAGAGAGAGAGAGCGACGAGGGATTTGTCAAGATGGAAGAAATAAAAGTGATTTTGAAAAGGAGATATTGAGCGTTAGGATGAGTAAACAGTAATGTAATGGAAGACGTTCTCTCAACGCTCAGAAATGCCTCAGAGTGAGTGAGTGAGTGAGTGAGTATTCTCTTCTTTTTCTTCTCTCTCTCTCTCTCTCTCTTCCATGTCTCTTAACAATACACACGAGAAGAGGAGAGAGGAAGCGAAAGAAACGAGAGAAAGAAAGCTCACATTGATTTTTAGCCTGTATGACCTTATGCATGAAACTCACACGATACGGTACGATGCGATGCGATACGATACGATACGAACAAGGACTAACACTACATAGTACATAGTATGACTACGAGAGTACAAGTACAAGGATAAATACGAGTAGGATGCCAGGCTGAGATAGCAGGAGACGAAAAAAAACTACAAAGCCCATGATATGATGATATCCTATAAAAGACAACCACAGAATATACATGGAGATAAAGAGGGAGCGAGAGAGAGAGTGAGTTCTTTCCATCTCCCTCTGTTTCTCTCTCTCTCTCTCTCGCTCTGTACTTCTGTCTACACATACAATCACATACACACACACACACAACAGGCAAAGAATGGGAATTCGAAGGAAAAAAAGAAAAGAGAAAGGACGAGAGTTGGTGAGCCAAAGAGATTACTTTGCTTACATACGGATATCATCCATCCACCAGCCAGCCCAGGCCAGGCCAAGCCAAGCCAAGACAAACCAAGCCGAGCTAAACCAAACCAAACCAAACCAACCCAAGGAAAGCAAGGCAGGGCGTACTTACATTGGATACACAGATATCTATATCACAATGACTATCTTCATCCCAGTCTTTGCTCTTCCATTATATTCTTATTCCGCTTATGCTTCTCTCCTCACTGTATCCGAGATCTGAGTGTAATGTGTAATGGAGATGGACTTAAAGTGAAAGTTGAAGGTACAGAAGTGAGCGAGCAAGTGGAAGAAAGTGAGACAGAGAGAGAGAGAGAGGTAGAACGAAAATAAAAAAGAAGGAAAAGATGCCATAGAGTAATAATGTACCATGTATGTATAAGAATAGGAATACGTGCGTTATGTGTGTGTGTGAGTGTGCATACTGCATACATATGTGCATGGAGAAAGAAATTTGCCATTCGTTGGGATAACATTGCAAGAGGAAACTCTACGAGGAAGAAGAAGAAGAAGCGAGCAAAGACGAGAGCCTTAAAAAGAAGAGGAGAGGGAAGGAAAGAAAAAGTAGAGGAATCTAAAGAGGAATATCAATGTGTAATAAAACATAAAGAGCCACATAGTGTAAAATATAAAGTATGCAGAACACACCAAGCCGACTCCCGATCCGTCTGCCTTATGCACTCATCCTTCCTCCATCTCAACGTCGTCGTCGACGTCGTCGTCATCATCGTCGGGAGCAGAGCCAGGGCCAAAACCAGAACCAGAACTAGTAGATATCCAGCACTTGTTCCTTCCTTATTATGTACGCTCATGTATAAGTGTACATAATACCTATTACCTATGTACATCTTCATCTTGTATGTATATGCCTGTATGTGTGTGTGTGTGTGATGGGTACCTTTCCCCCGTACATTTATCGAGCCATCCCCTAATACTTACTTTAGACACTCCACACTATTATCTCTATCTGTGATGCAGACGTCGTTATACACCTAACTACTTGCTCGTACCCGTTTTCTCCGCTCTTGGAGTTAAAAAAAGAGAGTGATAGAGAGAAGGAGGAGAAAGACACATCACATCATCGCTTTGCACAGTTCTTCGCTCCTCTTCTTCTTCTTCATCTTCTTATTCTTCGTCTCTCTTTACATTCTTTTATTCCTCTCGTCTCAGCTTTCCCTTGATTCTTCTTCCTTATTTTTCTTCTACTACTACTTGTTCGTTTGCTATTTCTCGGGACTTGAGCAACTTGATAGTTGATGGAGAATTCTTTTCTCTCTCTATCTCTCTCTCTCTCTCTCTCTTTCTTTCTCTTCATCGTCATATCGCCAAGTAAGCTCTGGAGAAGGAGAATAAGAATCTGCATTCCTCATGCTAACCTAAACCAAGGCAAGTCAAGCCAAGCCTCGCCGAGTCATAGCATAGCAAACAAGGAAGGAGTTTGCATATTATCTGAATGTCTATGTAATTCCCCCCATTTTTACATTCACTCCGCTCTTTCTCTATCCACCTCTCTCCTTCTTCTCTGTCTATGTCTTTAAAATGTGTGTGTGTGGTGTGTGTGTGTTTCTCTTCCATACGGAGACGTCTTCGTCTTGTTTTCTCTGGTAAAACTAGTTGGACTAGGACTATTATAATATGCATATAATATGGGGATTGGGGATAGATACATGCACAGAAATTTCTGTATGATGAGTTCCCGTTCTTTACGCCTTTGCCTTCTTTCTTTCTTTTTTCTGGTGTGTAGTGTGTATAGGGAACGAACGCTACTTTACATTTTACCTCTCTCTTTCTTTCGCTTTCTCTTCTTCATCCCTCTCGTCTCCACTCATTCTCGAGTAAATTACACCCATTTGATGGTGCTCCTTTTCATCGGAGAAACTGATTTCTCCGTAGCATCCTTTTCCGTTTGAACATTTCTTCATCATTCTCATTCTTTTCGTCAGCCTTCTCTCTCTCTCTCTCTCTCTCTCTCTTTCTTCATCTCCACTTCTTTTTCTTTTATAGGTTGTTCTCCTGTCTCTTTCTCTCTTCTCCTACTCTCGTCATCTTTTCTTCTCCTCCTGTCTATTCTAGTCGAGTGTATGTATAATGTATAGTGTATAGTCAATAGTCATATAAAATATAAATTCGTCCGCATCGTCTCATCTGAGTTGTCGTCTTTCCCTTTTAAGTTTTGATTCTCCTCCCTGTCAAAGAGTTTCGACTTTTATGCTTCTCTTTTTTTTATATTTTCACTCGTTTTAGTCCCCTCCCTTATCATTTACATACTTTATTCTTTTCGATGGGTATAAAGATTATAAAGAGTACTTACTTAGATGGGTATCAGATAATGTATAGGAAGTGCTTGTATAGCAATATGTATGTACACTGTACGCTATCCTGTGGTGTTGGAAAGGAAGGGAAGATTGAAAGTGTAGTTATAACTATGGAATGGGGAATTAAAAAGCTCCGGGCAGGTTTCCTTAGCGGGAGAGTCGAGGCCAGAACTTTAATACCCTATACATATATATACTGTTAGCACAGACAAATGATGGGTAGTGATGCAATATTACGTTTTTAAATTAATTTGCTGATGATGTGATACGAATTATTCTTCCAGTGGAGACTGTTTCAATAATTTATAACAATTTTAGTCTTCAAAAACAATGTACATGCGGGTATATTAAGTATAATATATAAGAATCAAGTATGAAACATGTACATAATATGGTCAAAATGGACCATATAATGTATTATATACATAATTATGTACATAAACTCATGTAAGTAGCAGCAATAATATAATAATAATACTTTTATGTATGTTGGAAATATGTACCAAAAGGTACAAAAGAAATGAAAAAATAGTGGTATAAGTACATACACACACACTCACATTGGAAATTTAAAATTACTACAATTTTACCCTTTCATCTTTTGGTCGTTTTCATCTTTTTCTCCTCTTTTATTCGCCCTGTGTGTCGTCTTGGTGTTCTTCATCTTTTTGAGGAACTGCATCAAGAGGTTTATGTAGTCGGTATACTGCGTTGCGACCAACCAGTTCTTAGAAAACATTATGGAGAAAGAGAGACTAACCTGAAAAGGTTCACGTATATGCTTACTTTTACTTACACGTTTGTATGCAGCTGATATCTAAATACTAGCTTGTATACGTACGAAAAATAAAGCAGGTATTGTAGAAGCCTTAAGTTTATGGCTTTATACTAACTATGTCTATGTATCATAATATATTATTACATATTTACATATTTCATATGATCAAATGATGGATCAAAGGAAATTCGTTGGGTTTCTCTCAAGTACATTACCAATGTAAGATGGAATTGAATTTCTTCAAAGTTCACTGTCGTTATTTATCTTTTTACCTCATTCGGATACATAAGTACACATAGACATAGATATACTTATATTCGGATGCAAACCTAAAAGGAGAAGCACCCAAGGAATTTTGCCCATATAAACAAATATCATCTTGATTGTCGTTGCTATAATATTATGAAGATGAATTTGCGTGTATTCTGTGTGCTTTCATCATTTCTTTCTTTCCAATTCCACAATCGACATCGACCCGATTTCCTTCCTTTTGATATATTATTATAATAAAAACAAAAAGAAATGATTTGCGTCTTCGTTATTCTTGTACATATATTTATGTACTCACTTATTTTAATGCGTATTCAACGCTTCGTTAGCATGCTGTTCTTTTATTACATATGTACTGCATAAAGCGAACACATAAGCATGGAGCAACTCGGAAAACTTTATTGGTGATTTTAAATTTGTCTAAGCAAAATACAAAATAAAAAAATACTAAAAAATAAACTGTTTAAAAAAATTCTTTCTGCTTCCTTTGTTTTTCTCGCAATATGACCTTTAACATTAAAAAAGATGTCACTAAAGTCGTTTAAAAGCCTTTAAAAATTGAGGATTAGTTTTTTATGTCCCTAGTTTTTGTCTCCCTTTACATTTTAGGCTATCTGCTATCTTACAACCTTTTTCATTATCTTGATTCCATTATTTCACAACGCTTGAATGTTAGTATGAATTATGAAAAGGTCATAAATCTTGCAAAAAATTGAAGACAACATTTCAACTCCATGTATTTTGCCCAGAATAAAAACTAACAATAAGTACATACAAACGGCTACGTGTATTACGGTGATTATTTTGCTATAACAGAGCAGTTTTTATTTATTTTTTTTAATCTCAAATTCAAAAGAAACGAGAAACAATGTATGTATGAAATATATATTATACAAAAGAGCATCATTTCGAGATTGTAGGAGAACTGGAGAGTCTCCATTTTGTTGATTTTTTTTGTCTCGTCTAATTTTTTTGGCTTTGTTTCCAATTCTTCTTTTTCTGTCTTCCTTTCTCCCTCTATTTGTATTTGTCTTTCATCTTGTATTTGCTCCTCCTTTTCGTTTTTCCATCCATAAAAATGTTGGCAATGTTCGTAGGTATAGTCATGCAATCTTTCTTCCCGTCCAAGTATGTGTATGTATAATGTATATCTGTCTGTGGTTTCTGGTCGTCGTTCATTGAATCACATTTGTTTATACTGCATATTATGTACATGTGGGTAATATATGTAATATGTACACTTTAGCCCGTTATCCGCTCTAACATTCTGTGCACTGCCAGAATTTGATTTCCCGCTTTAGTGGCTGTTACAGTGTTATACGTCCATGATACGAGAAGAGTAGATGAGTAGAGTGGAGTACAGTGGAAGTGGAAAAAGCCCCGAAAAAATAGAAAAGAAAACGAAAAAGAATTACACACACAAACATCAGCTTGAAATACTTTCACGAGCAAGTAAATGTCCTTATGCTGATAACTACAGATACTAATGCGTACATATAGATATAGATATAGGTACATATTCAACATTATATTGCACTGTCTGCATACTGCATATATGTGGAAGTTGGGATCATTTAGCTCAGTCTTGACTTGTAAAAAGAGCAAAATTGGGCAATATACAAAGGAAAATAATCTATTAGCCAGATTTGGCTTGTTTGTTGACTACTGGATTTTGCTCCGTTCACTTTCTACTTTAATCCACAAAAAATACATTGCACAAAACTAAATATGTATTATGAATGGATACTGTAAACAAATATAGTAAACACACAAAAGTATCAAAGCATATGTATTATTTTGTATTATGTATGTATGTATGTAGTATATATAAGGACAGAAGAACCTCAACTATCCTTGAACAACCCTATTTGTATTTATTTCCCTGCATACATATATATTACACTACATTATGCTCCATTATAGAATTAGAAAAGAGAGTATAAGGACCCTCGCATCCATTTTATTTTTATTAGAAAATCTACTCTGTATCTTATATAAATACATATATACATAAGACCAGTGTTCATCAGTAATCAGATTAAGATTATGCAGATTAATAATCGATTACAGATTAACCGTTAATCTGTATACTAATCTGATTAATTTAAAAAAATTGGACTTAATCTTTAATCTGCAATTGATTAATTTGAAAATTTTGGATTATTCTGTTAATCTCGACTTAGATTAATTAGATTACTCATCTAAAACAAAATTTGAGCACCGTTGGTATAAAACTCTACGGTTTATGCACATCGCAACATATTGTTGCATAAAAATGGTTTTTGAAAAATGTTGTTTTTCGATTTTTACAAAAAACATTTATATGAGATGCCCAACAACCACTGCCGATTGCCTAGTTGCCGAATTTGGCTAAAATTTTGTAAAGTGGTGCTTTTATCGTCTGGACTCTACGCCAAATGGCCCAAAAAGATCACAATTTAAAGATGCTAAACTAAAATCACGGTAGCGCAGTGTTTATGCCGATCATTTTTAATTTTAGTACATGCACAAATGGCCAGCATGAAATTCTGTATTGCCTTAATTTTTTTTGCCAATTTTGACCCTATGATATTTTTTGGTGACCTCTAAAGGTAAAACGAGGTTTATGTCGCATTACTTTGTTTTTCGTCGTTTCCATCGGCAGTGGTTTACGTGCGGTGTGTTTTTAAATGGACATTAATCTGGTTAA
>JAQIVE010001223.1:0-26659 GCA_034698285.1 Sminthurinus bimaculatus
ATCTACTTCCCATTTAAACATTGTTCAGCAAGGTCTCCTCTACCTCTGCGCAAAATTTGGGCCAAAAAAAACGGCAAAACATTCTTACACTATTTGCCTCCCATGTCCTTGTGGAGACTCAAGTGTCTACATTCTATATACGTACATACACATTGTACAGCAAATGAGGATAAAAACAAAGGAATAATAATTAATTGAGTAATGAATGTTGAGGAGTAGTTAATTAGATTTCTCCCAGTGGTGGGGTACAAAGTGAAAGTGGAAAGTGAAAGTCATACAGTCACCATTATTTTCCAATCCCAACAACCCTCCTCATGTCTGGTCGGGTACACTTAAAAAGTGAATGAAGGTAAATTATTAGAGCGGAAAGAAGGGGAGGATAATCTCCAGCTGAGTGTAACTGTAAGGGAATATTGTGCCGGTACATCGTATATACGTGTACATTACATTGTACATGTTTGTATATAAAGACCATATACCACATAAAGAGTCTGTGATTTGTAATCCATTCATTTATAGATTATGCATGGACAGATACATATATACTGTAATATATTATTATCCGCCAAAGGAACGGAGTTTAAGTTAAAGATTCTTCAAGTGGACCGTTATATATATACAAAAGGCCGAAAAGAATGACAATTTCTACGCAGTTTTTGGTGAGTGTAGTCAGTTAGGGTCGACGGGGACAGTTTTGCAAAATTTTAGTACTTTGGTCAAGGAAAACGAACTAGACGTTGAATTTTTTAAAAATGCCGATCGATCCTAAACAATTGATGCACATGAACACAAACGTGCCGGTATGCTCCATGTGTATGTAATATATGCATGGCCGGAGTAAAAGCTACAAGCCATTTTCTATAGTAAATTCGTGCATAGGTGCAACGTAAATGGTGCTTCTTATTTTTTCTTTCGTCTTCTTTTTCCTGATCGTCTGAGCCGAAGTCTGGCCATGGCAAAAGGTGAATGAAATCCTAGATATAACTATATAGAGTATGCATGCACAATGCACAACGTACATTTATACATATCGAGAGAAGCGTCCGGTAAAGAAGTCAAGTCAAAGAACCCACTGGAGAAATTTCTTGAGCCGGAGGAACAGACTAATTTATTGAATAGCAAGCATTCCGTCAAGTCCCCTTCTCCAACTACTTCCTTTTCTTCTTGCTTTCTTGTTCAACTCAACTGCTCGAAATTCCATTCCATTTCCTACGTTTGTCTTTCTCTGTCTCTGGCTCTGCCTTCATCTCCCTCCTCTTATTCCATATATTCCACTCTACTTATCTGTCCCCTCTTTCCCTCTGACTCTGGTACTTATTCCTCCCCAAAGTCACTTCTCAATGGTGCTACATTAAATTCTTTGATCACTTCACAACAAAAGCAACATGATGTAAGGAGGAGGGACAGAAAGACGTAGAAGAAGAATGAGAAAAAACAAAAGTAGCTTGCAGTTATACAACACTATACAAATACATACACTTGGAGTCGTAGACTAGAGTACCTACACAATCTTGCTGTTTGATTAAACGGTTTATCATTTTACTGATGTAAAGGTTTTTTTGGCCATGCATAAAACTACTAAAAATTTCTCACGGGATTCCTTTTTGGACGATTTTTGACCTCTGACATAAATGGGTCGAAAATTTTTACAAATATTTTTTAAAACGTTAAAGGCAAAATCCCAATTTTAAAATTCAACCCCAATCTCGTCTTAACGTTTTGTGTCAGAGGTCAAGAACCACACAACGGAGGATCACGAAGAAACTTTTAAATTAAAGTGAATTAAACAAATAGAGTCAGCACTTGTAGTAAAGAAAAAAAATTGTGGGCCTAATCTTCGTGTCCCCTAGTGTATAAAAATATGTACGTCATTCAGTGATTGCTTGAGTTTAATGTAAACAAATAGCACAGCATAGCAAGCCGTCAACCAAATAGCAAGAAAAACAAGAACAAGAACAAAAGAATTCACCTCAAGAGAATAATAACAGGAAATCCTAAGACTCTTTATATCCCTACGACCCACGAATCTTACTAAATTATTTGAAGAGACAAAAACGAAGGGAACAAAGAGAAAGAGTTTCTCAACTTTCATCCTCAAAAGCCCTCATCCCTCATCCAAAAGATATTATATGCAAGTTTTTCTTGGAAAAAACAAAAACAACTTAACGATATGTATATTAAATACTGATATAGATATATTATATGCCGCATATAAACAATGCGATACTTATAATATTTGTTTAGCTTCCTCTCAACAGCCCATCAAATCACACTCACGCATAATTAACCCTTTGATACTTACAAAGTCAAAGAACATTATTTTATTCTATAATATATTATGGGGCAACATTTTTTACCAGGAAAAGATAAACCAGAGTCAAAAAAAGTTCACAAGCAACATTAACTCTATTTATTATAAACTCGTACACATATTATAAAGCCTTTCAAAACAAAAAAACAATGTCATTATATTGTGTCTGAAATAAAAGCGTGTCAATTTAAATCCTTTTATAAATTGGGCTCCTGAACGAAAACAAAGGCTTTATTTTGCATGTATTTATATACCCAAAATTAATACAGGCTGTCGTTTTCCGTACTAACCGTAGGTATCGTTTGAATTTAAAAAATTCTTCCTTTTCTAACTTGAGAATTTTTTTTTAAAATGCAAAATTGTAAAATTTTACCATGGCTGCTTTTTCTTCCCTTGGCAAGATAAAATGTTGCATTGTGACCTTTGTGCAAAAATTTACATGGAAATCACGAGTAATAAAAATTAAAAAAATGTTTACAAAAAAAACTTCTATTGTATTTTGTATGTATTGTAATGACATTATATACGTTTATATAATATACATGTTTATAAAGTGCAGGAGTCAGCCAGACTGGCAGTTTGTTTGATATTTATTGTGCACTCAAAAAATAAGTTAAAGTAGTTGAGTTAGCAATCCGTCAAAACATTTGCAATCCATAAAAGTTGTATTGAAGGAAACCTTTCTTCGCCTCCGTTTTCTTCCACTTCTTCTTCCCACACATACAGCTCTAAACACTCAACAAAAAGGCGACTGCAACTGCACACCTTTTTTCTTGTTGATACATTCATGTAAACAAGTATCTATCTATCTATTAGTCGACTGAACGCAAGATAAAAGCTTATTTCAAGTATTTACATGAATATTTTTTGTAGTACACTATATTGTGTGTTGTGTAAGTTCTATTGTATTCTAGAAGTAGTAAACACATTGTATAAAGTATAAAATGAATGTGTACTACTACTACTACTATAACTCCTTGTGAGCTGTCGAGATGAAAGTGAAACTGATGAAGTCACAATTTCCAAACGGGAAATAAATGCATTTAACTTTCAACTTTCTTTCCGTCTGCCCTTTTTTTCTTCGAGTTTCTTATAGGTTAGTTACATACTTTATACATACATACATACACGTTTTACATTCCACTTTAGGGTTTCCATTTAAAGTAGCATGTAGTTTGATATGGTTTTATGTAAAAAGTCAGAGGCGAACTGTGCAACACTTTTGGTCTTTGGCTGTGGTTTCATGCCCACTATACAACTTTTATGTATATTTTAACAGGAAAAAGTATACCATAATGCTTACAGTATCCACGAATCTATTGTACATTGGTATAATATCAATGTACATATGCTATACTTGAACTTGAACGAGGAAAAATGGAGAAGATTTTCCCTTTAGACCATACACAATGTAGAAGAGGGGATGATGATGATGATGCAAGATGCAGGAAAGAGAGCAACGAATAACATAAAGGAAATAAAGAGAGGGGAAGGGAGGCAAGAAATGATTTCACTATCATGTTTTTCTCATCCAATAAGTTGAAACAAGCAAACTTTTCTGGTTAAGTTTTTTCCCTTCCGTTTTTCCGAGCTAAGCCCACACATGATGGAAATGGAACAAAACGCAAGTATCTTTGCCCCTGTACTCATGAGGCTGCATGCATATCAACGTTGGCTTTCAATCTTTAAATCATTGAAAAAGCGCGGAAATTTTTCCATCGTTTTCCATCACGTATGTATATTACATGTATTAACATACGTGATGGAAAATGATGGAAATTTTTTTTCGTTTTTTCAATGATTGAAAGATTGAAAGCCAACGTTGATGCATATACATTATACATGTATGGTAAACAAGGAAGAAAAAATGCCAAAGTGTGACTTTCTCAGGTTGTACTTATTTTATCAAGTTTTTTTTCCATACTCTGTACTACTGATCTTCCTTTCCCTTCCTCTCTATGTGTTTTTCTATGTACATGCAAAAAAGCCAAAGTCATAATATGTAATACACTCTTGGAATTTCGCATGCACATTTGCAGAATTTAAAAACTTTACATACTCCTTTATATTTTAGCCGCATAGTTATGCATACGTGCATACATACAGCAGTACTCGACTTTGGGCAAACAAATATGCAGTCAAGTACGTACATATGCACATATTGAAAAAAACAAGAAGGCAAATATCCACTATAGAAAAGAAAATAGAATCGTATGTAGAGGAGAGGGCGTAGGGACGTGAAAAACGTGGAATAGACTTGAGCACGAAATACACGAGCATTTTCAATCTTTTAACTTTTCTCCCGTTTCTCCACCACTTGCACTCTTTTATTTTTCACAAATACATTTTTACACACCCTCTCCATGCAACTCCACAGCACAACACACCACACCGTAATACACTCGCACCTTCTCATCCCATTTTACTTCTTAACGGGTAAAGACTATAGACCTATGATTCAGTCAAAGGTAAAGTACGTAGATGTACAAAAAATAGGGTGATAGTCTCGTGCAATGAAATGTCAATGCAAAAATATGTGGCTAAAGGATTTTTCCTCACAAGTTTAGAATTTAGTTGGATTGGGTTGGATTAGATCAGAGTATACGGTTTGTAATGGAGGTAATCCCTTGAAATAGAAAGAAAATATTTTCTATATCTTATACAATATACAATACACAGCCCGCTATAGATATGCATAATGGAAGACATGCAAAGTGTTTGAAGGTGGTTGTTGTTGGTGGTAGTTGGTAGTGGTGGTGTTACATGGATGACTTGACTGTTTCGAATTTATCAGATGGAAATATGTGTATGTGTGTGTTTGTGGATAATGTCGGTAGTCTTGGTGTGGTTGAAATGTATCCAAGACAGTTGTTATACGTATTATTTTATGTTCTATTTTACAATAATATAATGCCGTAAGAGGCCACCGTAGCATAAGACGTCTTTCTTTTTTCGTATTGGACTCCTCTCACGCATACACAATAATAATACTCCCTGTACACTTTTTGAGCCTTTCTCTCCCTTGGCCTTTTGTATTGTGTACAGTGTACATTGTACATGTGTACAATGCATCTATATACTGTTTTTTCCAGAGAAAGAGGAGAAAGAGTAGTTTGTAGATACCGGAGAATAGGCTTTGGATTCACAAGGGCAAGTGTTAAAAGTGTAAGGTTTATAAAGTACAGTGTGCATACATATATAGAGAAGAAGTGGGAGTAGGAGCAGGGTGTCGGGACATATCTATAAATCTATGTAATACTTTTATATATTTATGTGGACCAAATATTTGATACATGAATGGAGACTACGTGACAACGTGACTAGCGAGAACAGAGAGTGAGAAATTGAGAGAGAGCCAAACCGACTAACCAGCCAGCCAGTCTCTCAATTCAATGCTCAATACTTTTTTCATACGCCCAAACTAACTCACTCTCGCTCTTTTCTCTCCTGTGCTTTTGCTTTTTGCTCTTCGTGTGTACGTAGATACATAGTATGTGTGTGTGTGTATACATTTCATATAATTTAAACTTGACTGCACCTTTACTTTGATCTCCGACACATAATATAATACAGTGCTTGCCAACTTGCTATTTGGTGTAATAAAATGTGGCAAAGAAAGAACGACGGAGGGAAGAAACAGGTGAGAGAAATAACTACACAGAAAGAGAACGGTGAAAAGAGTGTACATTGTACATACATAATACACTAATACACGCGTTTTAGCCTCGCTGAATGCCCGCAAAACCAATGTCCATAATGCTAATATATAGTCACACAAATTTACAACGGAAGAAAAATTCTTTTGAAAAGCCGACACAAAACAGCCCACTTCTTTTTGCATTTTGACCTGTAGATATGTAATATGTATGCATTGTAAATACACGATTCAGCGAGCCCAAAAACCCTGGAAACCTACTTTTAGTTTTCTAAAACATTATAATCCAGTATCTGCATGCGTGTATGTAGGTATGTTCGTCAATGCTATCAGAGATCATCTCAACGATCAGAACGTCGAGGTCATCGGAGAAGAGGTCAAACGTACGTAAGTTAGACATATTTGTATAAACGGCATAAGTTTCAAGTTTCAGATTACAAACAGCTATGCATAAGAAAAATTTTGAGACCCAGAAAAACTTTTGAAAATTTTATTTTAAAGTCACAGACTATTTGAAATGAAACCGAGAATGATAGACACCACAAGATTTTGTGCCCGGCACAGACGTTGACGGGCTTCGACAAGTTGTGTCAGATTGAACAATCCTTCAACACAAGATCAATATACTGTTACATTAGAATTCAATATAAGAAAATAGGATAAAAAATCTAGGTTATTCAAATTGAATGGGGAGTGTATATGATACAAATCGGATCTTTTTTACTTTGAAATACATTGCATGGTAGGTGAACAGAATAAAGTACCTAGAGACCCTATTTTACGAGCTTACAAAGTATACACTAGAACATCAAACACGATGAAGTTACCTTTTACACGGTTTTAAAATTATTAAATTCACGGAAAAAATATACTCAAAAAACCTGTGTACACACACATTTTTTAGAACTTACCAAAGGAGTTTTGACCATTGTACGAAGAATTCTGCTCGCTTATATTTTTATTATTACTTGAATTTATATCACTTGATCCACAACAAATTACGGTTAACGTACAAACACAACCACAAAAATATAGGTAAAAAAAGCTGATGGATTTGTACTCAAACAGATGACCCGCCATTATTGTTCTTCACAATTCAGAGTTTCACCTCATACTTTAAAATATTTATGATGATTTCTTTTCTATTTCTTCAAAACTGATAAAAACTGTAAAGTTTAAAAGAAAGGCGTAAAGTAAGTAAGAACTATGTATCTTTTATAACCACTGACTATAATATTTCTGTTTCTATATAAGTGGAAAATTGGTAGTCGCTGGTATTAAAATTACAAGATCAATGCGTCAGAGTTCAGATAATATAACAACTTAGTGTTGATGATAACATATTTTGTGTACGTAATTACTCCTTAATTAATTAATAATGGATCCAGTTTCTCAATGTCAGCCAAAACTCTTCATCTTGATTCATATGTAAGCAAAAAGTTGTCATCATCATCATCCTTTTGTTACAGCTTCAGTTCCAGCATTGGAATAAAAGGGGACGAAGAAGAATATTGAGATTAAGTTTGACAAGACAAGACGACAAATGACAAAGTCACGGTGAATGAAATCATTCTTGAGAATCACAAGTATATACAGAAGTCTGGCAAGAGGTAGAGAACAAGCCAAGGAGGCATTCTCATCCAAGTCGACACAAAAATAGACAACCTTCACCACATATGTACATTGTACATGCACAAGAGTCAGAGACAATTTCCCAATTCAATGTATTTTCCTCTCCTGCTGTTGTTCGTGAAGGGACGACAAGGGAGAAGAGAAATGAGAACAATTGGGGATAATAAAGGAGATATTGACGATTGGAGGATTTCCACTTGGACAAGACTAATAAATCTGATCATCCTCCTCCATCGTGTAACAAATACTTCTTCTTGTCTCTGTAAATGTAGATACAAGTCGAATTTCCAAATGAATGGCATTAAATTGTCATGGAAGGAGTTCTTCCTGTCCTCCTTTGAATTCGGACCGTCTTCGTCTCACTCTCTTCTTGTCTTGGCTTTGATTTTTTTTAATATGGACCAGACACATACACAATGCACAACAAAACCACAAACTCGTCCTATTTATCTACTTTTCTTTTTTCGACCACTTCTTTTTTGTCCCTCTTAATCTTTTTATTGTTCACTCACTCACTCATTTATTCACAATAGATGCACAACGTCTAGCTAGAAGTAGACATTTTGCATTGTATAACACTAATCCTATTTATATTTACACACAAGAAAGATGAGGACAATTTAATATTACGTAATTTTTTCTCCGGTTCCTATTGCACAAAAAAATATTATATCTAGTTTCACATTTTCAATTGAACTGATCAAGAAAACTAAAATTAAGGAACTGAATGAAGCACAGACGAAAAGGTAAATAAATTGCTTATGTAATATTCCAAGATAACAGCAGACAAAGGTAGAACATATTATTGTATAATAATATGATGATAATATGGTTACTGTGTACTGTCTACACAGGAAGCTGGAAAGTTATATAAGTTTGCCTTATTACAATTGTATGAGTCTGAGTTTGAATGAGAGAGTAACTTCAAACTTTGCACATTCACATTTCATATTTCACATTTTGCATGCAAATACACGTTTCTTCCACAGTCATGTTACGCACAAGCTAATAAATACCGTACAAAGTATACATATGCTCGTCTAATTCGCTCAAGAATCAATAGAACTTTGCCGAACAGAATTTTGCTGATTTATTCATAAGACACTTGAATAAAGCTTCATGACTAGTATTATTTTGTATTATTATTATTATTTAGATAATATAATATAATGTTTTTGCAACATCCTCTTTATAAACTAGAAGCAAGATGGAAAACACAAGCAAGAACACAAAAGAGGAACTTCGTTTCTTGCATAACACAAATACATAATATACAATCACCGGACACTGTACACGGAATTAGCACAACACTAATTTGATCAACGCATGTCGATGTTGATGCCGAGTTAACAATTAACAATTTTAAATAACCAGTATTTATATACTAACACTAAAATTAATATTAAATCAGCTGTATGTATATCCTCCATGCCATTTTCACATCTCGTCCCGAATATCCTCACACTGACGATTGAGCACTGAGCACTGAAATGATGCACAGAACAAAAGTAAAATTAAACTGCACTATTTTGCAGGAGTGACGTGTGTGAGGATTCACCCTGAGAGCATTTTTTTTCTATTTGTGCATCCTCGCCATATTTTAAATGTGTATTGTGCATATACTATATACATACTTATTATATTATACAAACTATTCTCGAGGATTTTGCAAGTATATGTTAACACACAACTCTGTTTTCTGTATTCTGTAGGTATATTATACAAGTTAAAGGTCTATATTTGTAAAAAGCAGTGTCTTTACACTAAGTACTTTGAGTCTGCTTTATATTATCAATTTGGTCTTGAATCTCTCTCTCTCTTTCTCTCTAGTTCAGAGTGCTTAGTTTTAGTTTTTCAGCATATCGCGGCTTGATCGCATGTTTGTGTTAATTCTCGAGCCAATACTTTTGGTTAGTTTGGATAGTTGCAGTATAAATACTGCGTTGGTGGTTTATGTAAGCAAGTATCAAGTATAAGTAAGTAGGAAAAATATTGTGTGGAGAATGGAGACAACACAGACTGCACACTAAATTGAAGAACAAGAAGACCAACAAGATAGAAAAACCGACCATAAAGTACTGTGTGTAGGATATCTTGTATCTATCACGAATATGTATAAAGAATAAAGATGTGACGATAATATGAAATGCAGATTGGTGAAAGATATGATAATTCGTTTGTCTATTCTGCCTATTTGTGTGTATCCATGTATGTGTCTTCTTCTATACACACTGACTGTGTGTGTATGTGCTTTTGCTTCAACTTTTCAAAATGTATGTAAATGCAAATTGTAAATTTGGAGCTCTCGAGTCTCAAGTAGGTGACTACGCATTATATTCTTCTTGATTCTACTTTTAAAGAGAGTGACTGAGAACTGAGGAGTGAGAGAGAGAGAGAGAAGTACAGAAATACAGAATGGAGTTAAAAGAAGGAAGTTATCAGCAGATAGATTGTTTTTCTCTCATTTTTTACATAAAGCTGGCAGTGTACACGGCGTGGCTAAAAATACGATATATGTGTATACAGTATACGGTAATCCGTTTCATTACATATCATGCCATGCCAGGCATCTTGCCACTGCCATACCTATTAGAGGTGTATAATGTATTATAAAACTATATGCAGATAAAATAATAAATAGAGGCAGTCAAAACAGGCAGTTATGGCTGTTTCTCCTTTTCATGTACATGTATATCCATTTCCCCACTATCTGTCTAAATCGACTACACATACACATAGCATGTATTTTATGTATATGACAATACATACACGCATAAATCCTATAAATCCGCCAAGTCACCGTCCAATATTTCCAATTTGTAGCTTATGGATCATGCTAAGCCGAACCTTCGTATGTATGCATGTGTTATGTGTCGTTTCGAAGAACGAAGTGAACGTGAAAAATTCACATATCGGATATCGGGCATCACACATGACTTTATGTATATATAGACAGACTGGAGAGTTTAACTTGGGCGATGCAAATTGCAGGCGTATGATGAAAGCTACAAGATTCACCGATACTCTCTCTCGCTCTCTCTCTCTTTCTTCAATGCTGTGTGTGAGTCTTTGCTGCGTTCAATATACACATCTGTGTATGTTTGTCTATCTATCTCTCAGCTAGCTGTCTCTTCTCCTTATCACCAAGCTTTCAACTCTCAAAACGGTTCCCTATTTTTCAGATTCAAGGCATACATACATAGCAGGTTTCTATGTACGTGTATAATGTGAGGCCGCATGGAAATAGGTTGTACATAGTTAGTTGTATTATATCTTCATATTATTATGCACATTGAACGTGTTAATAAATGTGTATGATGTTCAGCAGTGTAGACAGTAGATAAAAATTCATACTGGCAACTAATTTGCGTTCCCTCTCTTTTTTTCCTTTTTTTCTTTCTCTGTGTACATCCGTATGGTTTTCTTTGCTGTGTGTGCAGTTTTTTGTTTCATTTATTTGCATGTACCTTTTCACTGGGTGACTGCCGACGCGGCCATAATTCCAGCGTTTATGATACAAAAACTTGAGTTTTGCCAACTATCTTTATGTACTTCTGTGTATGTATGTAAACTAATTGTGAGGACGGAGCATTGAAAATTGAAAGCAAATGGGAATATGTAGAATGTAGATTGTAGATACATAGGTAGTTAGATTGTAGATTTAGATCGACAGTTTTGTGGAACTGGTAAAAGCAATATCATATCTACATGGTAGATATATATAGATAATAAATGAACATTATGTTGTACCATCTGATTTTTACATTACTTAAAGGGCAAGGGCAAAAAACCGCGCCGTGTGTGCGATTATAAAGTCCCAGTTTACGGTAAATATTGCACAAAAATATTGTATGAAATTCTGGTTTGGCTATTTTTTGGGTTATACTTATAAACACAGTTTTGGAGCAATTTATTTGCCTTGACTTTGAGCAAAAACTGGAGTAGACCATACATAATATGGGATAGACAAAGATTTAGAGGGAATTTAAGAAACAAGTTGTGTTGAGCAATAATGTACAACTTTTGACTTTCCTGTCATTTTTCTTCGTTATACATTTGAACACAACATAGCATACCTCCATGCAAAACTATGTACAATGTACAGAGTGAGAGAGAAACATAGACTACAGCTTAAGACGCGGATAACTTTACACTTTACACTGATACGCATAACTTTTCGCGTGTCATCCATTGAACAATGTCACTCATTCTTCCCGAGAAAACAAGTGTACCTACACACACTTACATGATATACAAAGTATCCGAATTCTACATTCTATATACATTATACATGTACAAGAAAAAGTTCTTTGACGACTTGATGAATGTATAGTGGCTGGAGCTGTAACTGGGTTCTGAAATTTGAATTTGCGCTTTTCTCGCCCATGGATACATTTATACTGTACATTGTACATGTAGTAGACACCGAGAGTTAACGGTAGTTTTTGTTTTTTCCTTGTTTTTTTGTACACAATCACTAATGAGCAGGCTATAAATAAAAAGAGTTTGAATCGCTTATCTTCTTCTTTCTCTTTCTTTTTCTTCAATCTTTACTTTATACTTTTCTTACATGTTTACTCCTCTGTCGCTGCTTTCTGTTCTGCTATTTCTCAAAGTTATCCGGCTAATAATTCAGAAAGAGAGAGAGAGAGAGAGAGAGAAAGATAGAAAGAAAGAGTTAACTCTCTTTCATGTTCATTGTTCATGTTCATGGCCCTGTTCATCTTCTTCAGCTATTGTCCTGTCTATTGTCTCCTCTCTTCTTTGCTCCGCAATCTTGTTTTAAATTGTATAAACACAGGGAAATGAAAGAAGCAAATGTCATTTGTCTCCGGCTGAAGTCTACCTCAAAGTCATCCATAACCAAGGCAGAATAATAATATGCATACATAGATAGACGTGCCTTTTTCCCTCATCTAGTAGTTTTATGCCTATAGAACCATTTATAGTATTACACAACTTGAACTACACGTGTAAAATAAAAAAATGCCATTAAACGTCTAAATGGTTCTAAAAGGGAAAAAGTAATTCTTTAAGCATTAACTAGGTAGTTATTATATGAGTAAGGGAAGATTAATACAATAAAACTAAAGGAAACTCGAAGACTCGAGACTTTCCAAAAGGAGAGAGAAACATACAACATTATTATGTATGTATTAACATTAAAGTGCGTATAATACGCACAAATGAAAATTCAAATCCCTGTAAAACTGCAAAAAGGACGTTAAGTGGCCTCTTTCTCTTTCTTTCCCACTGTGAACATATTATAGTTATTGCGTATATTATGTGTGTATGTGTGTGTGTCGCCCTATGGGAAAATATCAAGATGGCAATTAAAAGACTAGGAATAATTTTTGTCCCCTTTCAAAAGCCTAGGCAGAGTATCTGTAAAGAATAAGAATAAGAATACGAATAAGAGCTACATATAGAGCTGGGGAATGACTTGGATTTAGGGAAAGTATGCAGGAAAAATGTAAATGCGCTAATGCCTGTGTTTCTCAAGCTGTCTAGAAGGATGTAAAAGTTGAATCTGATAATCTTTAAAGTTGAACTTACGTAAACGGAGAAGTATAAGAAGAAGAAGAAGAAGGGGAACCTGCAGATATAATAATAATACTTATTCTACTACTACTAAGGAATAGCTTTTGTGTGTAATATTCGTCGTCTTTCTCTCTCTCTCTCTCTCTCTCCAGTTGAGCTGAGCTGAGCATTTGGCTAAAGTACTTAAATGGAGAAGTCAAAGGTATTAACGACTGGAATGCCTTAGCACACATACATAAATACAATGTATACGCATGTGTGTGTAATGTGTAAGGATATAAAAAATCCACATGATTTTCCCTGTATATGTATAAGAGAGCTACAAATGAAGGTACATACAGGGGCTGAATATCATCCATCACACACCAAACACAAGCGTTTCTCCATTTATCCGTGCAGAGAAGATACAGATGTAAAGTTAGTTGAGCGTTGCCCACTATTCACACGGTCATATCCATACATATGTACATATATCATACGCACATGGTCTTAAAATGGTGTATCAAAAATCAAGAAAAAAGTATGCACTGAATGTCTTGGTTATATGTATATATACATTATACGTAGTTGCTGTTGTAAGGTGCCTATTTGGAGGGGGAGAACAGAGAGACGAAGCGAAAGGGAATCGTCGCGTGCTTTGATAATGTAATAGATTGGGAGGAAGAGAATGCGGATGAAGAAAAAAGAAAAGAAGACGACGACGGGAAAGACGAAGACGTACATAGAGGGAGAATAAGATGAAGCTCAAGAGCAGGAGAACTGCACTCGAGCGGAAGTTAAAATAATGTTTAATATAAGACTGTGGCGGCGACTGGGTCAAACTCAAAGGATTCGTCTTCTCATCTCTTCCCTCTTCAATTTCCTCTTTCTACAGAGTTTTTTTACCTCCTCCTTTGCACTACTGCTTGAAGTCTGTAAACTTTCAATTGACTCTCTTCTCTTATTCTTTCTTTTGCTTTCATTCTTGTGTTTTTTCTTCCACTTCTCCTTGGATCCTTTCTTGATGGTAACTCAAATTGCCTTTATTTTTCTTTCATTTATTACCCTCATAATTACTATGCAAGCCGCACTATGTATTTTATACATACACAAACAATGAATGCATGTAAACATTATTTTTTGTAAGCTTTTTAATATCCAATTTACTCGTAATATGCACCCACTTAATTTCCGTTTATCTGTCTATATTTTGTCAAGGTATTCCACTTTTTTTGCACACAAAATTTACTTCTATATTTAGGTACAAAATGATTTTGTAAGCAGTATGGTATGCGGTAACCCTTTATCCTTGGTCAATTGGTGGAATTAAAAAACGACTGTGCCATAACAAACTTCATAATTCTCATTTCTCATACTCGCATGTAGTACCGCGTGGTCAATTTATGATGAAGATTAACTGTATAATATTTCTGTTTGTTTGTGTTTGAACAAATTACTCGTCTAGATTGTAGACCGTAATGATGATGATTGTGTGATGTTAAGCAGCAAGGGAGTCATCGAGCTGTCAGTTCAAGTTTAAAGCTTAATGGAGCTGAATAATGTGACATTTGATTTAAAGTGTGCTTTTGCCTGTCAGCTTGTGATATCAAATCAAGAATCAAGTGAACTGGGCTGGTCAAATGACGGACTTAAACGATTTGGAAATGTCCTGTCAATAAAGATGAGGGATAACATACTGGCGTATAAATATAAGCCCCTTGACTTTTTAATTAGAAAGAGAGTGAACATATGAAACTATGTTATAAAACTCTAATCTAAAATACAGCGTTGAAAAAAATAATATCGTAGTTAATGATTTAAACGAGTTTTTAAATAACTCCCGTCTCCAGCGTTCAGCATTTTTTATGCACATTGTACATAGTAAGTTGAAGATGAAAGGTCGACAAAAAAGCAGATATTCAACACTGGGATTTTAAACTGGAATTTAGGGAAGAGATAGGTTGAAAAAGTTAATACATAGAGAGTAACAGTGCCTATGTATATAGACAGGCAGCTGCCTGTGGTTTGCCCTGCTGTCGAAAACACTGAGATTGGGAGTGAGGAGTTGAGTTGAGTTGAAAAAGAGGGAGAGAGAGAGAGAGAGAGGAAAACAGGGAAGTGAACCGGATCCAAAGTTTACCTTAACGGAGGAAGGCGGATAACTTTGATGCTAATCGTTTCAAATTTGCTCGCCTGGAACTCCCTTCTTGTTCTCCCTTCCCTTCTTTCCTCTTCCAACTACATACATCATACATACGTATTATTAAACCCCTATAAATGTATGTCATGTTTGGTCATGGAAAAATTATTTATTGAGTCAAATTACGCTCCCTTCTTTTCGATTACATCTTGAAATCCTCCTTTTTTCATGGGCACATGAATGTTTTACATCTCCATTTATCTATATAAAAATACATTCCAATGCAATTTCAATACCTACAACCAGCCTTCGCTTAAAAATGCGATAAACTTTTATAATGGAGATGCTTTTAGTTCCAGTTTCAAAATAATTTTTCAGTTTTGCCCTTTACATTTTAATCCCAACTTGGATGCCCAAAAAAAATCTAAATTTGAGCGAAAGCTTGAGATTTTGCTGCATGTGCTTCGCATTTCTGAAAAATCCTCCATAATATTAATAATTCACACCAAAAATCTCTTTTAAACATTATTTATTTATTTATTTAAAAGTCCAGCGTGGAGAGGACAGCAATTTTCAAAATGTTTTTGGGTGGATTGGGGAGGAGGATTTATAACTAAAATTTAATGACAAAAATTTAAGTCCCCCACTTTGTGCATAAATAATGTGTATATGGATGATTGGACGGAACATTTAGGATTCTTGGAACAAGTTGAAGTTTGAGTTGGTCGGGCAGTGCTAAAGAATGAATAAATTGAGTGGGGATTTGAAGGTGGTGGAAGTTGCCTTTTGACTTGACTTGTCCTGAGTTGAACGTCGTTCATGGTTGATGGCTGGCTGGTTGACACCCTTGAGCCATCACCATTCCATCTGTTTTACACTTATCGTCTGTCTCTCTCCTCTCTTTCTCCCTCTGGTTCTGGGTCCACTGCTATTTATTTTCCATGTACATTGTACATACTTTGTACGGTGTATTATGAGCATGTTTTTCTGTTTCACTCTCTCCAGTTCATTTAAACTAACGATATTGGGGACATTCCACCAAAGACCAATTTTACATCTTCCTCTTCCAAGGATAGATGCTGGCGGACAAGACAAACCGAGCAAAGAGAAAAGATGGCCCACCAAGTAAATGAAGGATGAAGAAAAACTAAAACTAAGACCAAAACGGGACCAATAAAGAGACCAGACAGCCAGAGATGAAAATGAAAAGCGTCTTACGTACAACGTACATATATAAATACATACATACATGGATTCACAACAATATTTGTCCTGAGACTCTTGCCGTACATTTTCCACATGTGTGTTGTTTTCCTCGGGCACTCATTGACATGTCAATTTTTGTTTTCTTCCTACTTTAAATTAATGAAGGAAAAGTTGAGCCAAGCGAAGCAAAGACAAAAGAAAAGTCGAGCGAGTATGAATGACGGAACTCTGCCCGGCCAATTACAGAGGAAGGAAAAGGTAAAGGAAATGGAAGATCCATTTGAAAATGAGAATTGAAAACAGGAAGAAACTGCTCCACACTTATCATTTACAATTTACATTGCCGAATGCCAACAACAAGGAGACAAGCTGTCCATGTCTATGAAAAGGCTCATCTTTTGCCTTTGCCTTACTCAACGTTTCTGTATTTTGTACAATATTTTGTCCTGCTCTTTGTATTTTCAGTGTCAATGAGCACAACAAAAATATCGTCAAACACAAATACAAATACAAATGGTCTGGTCTGGTACAAATTACGGAATACATTGAGCTCACATGTTCGTTCTCTCCTATTATTTTCTTCCATGCATAGGTATTCTTTCCAATTTCCATTCCCTTCTATAGATATTTTTACAGACTGCACTGAGCACTAGAGAACTTGTTTCACTGTCTCCTTTTTTGTGTGTTCAAGTACTCTGTCATTTATTAGCAGTGTATTCAACTGCGCGTGTCAATGCTCTCATTACAGATATTCTAGTTTGACAAAGGAGGATAACTTTGCTAAATGGCAGGACAAAGTTAAAGTGTACAAGCACAAGTTAATCCTTCGAGAAAGACTTTGAAGTCGGAGATGATGATGACGATGACGATGAGACCAACCGTCACCCATCCCCATTACATCATTATTCCTTGAGTTTTCATTATTTTTACACTGTTGTATATTGTACACCAATATTATCCGCTAAGACAACCGCAAGCGAAAAAAAGACCCTGCAAAAGGTCACAGTTTAAATGGAGGAAAACTCAGGAAAAAATATACAACTTGCGCAGTGTGCATATGTACATATAACAGCATGTGTCTTCATTATCAAGCGAGCGGAAGTCCATTTTTCTTTTGAGATGAGAAAAAGTTTAAAAGCATCAACTCCGGTTGAAAAACAAAATTTAAAATCACGTTTCAAATTCCAAGAATTTTTCTTTGAAAATTACTTGCGTCAAACCTGGAAATTTTTGAATTTTAAAGCCTTAATTGTTCCTGGAAAAAAAATTCGCCTTAGCTCGTCAGAAAAATAAAGCAGGAGATTTTTGGAATTTCTTGCCCTGTTTTCTAGGGTATTAATACATAATATGTCTTCATTTCAGCATCAGCTTGTATTTTTAGGCAGGACGTTCCGTCGACCAGGATAAAGGATAAAGACGGATACAATGGTGAATGTGAGATGTTCGTTGTTCGTTTATCGTTTACTTTTCAAATCTCCTCCTTTTGCTCTTGTGGTGTTCTTTTCTCCGGGTTTTTTTGTGCCCAGGAGCAAGGAATGGCAGCGGCATCAAATAGATTCCAGATACAATTCCATTCCATTGTATGTACATACATACATATCTACGCTGTACTTAAACTTATTTCTCTTCTTTTCTAATCCTTCCTTCCGTCTCGGCATGCTCCTCCATTCTTCAAACGATTGTCTGTCTTGTTGCCTAATTCTGTTCCAGGGGAAAGCTGAAAGTGAAGCTGGAAACCTTTTGCGTGTATTTATGGGTATACGGTATACACATACACATACATTTAACAGAATACACGTGTAATACCAACACACACACACACACAAACACAGCTATCCAATACACACGAGGACGTCGCTCCAACTCTCTCTTGTGAATCTTCTTCTGGATTTTGTCTCAGATTGTAAATTTGGTTTGAGCAAGTTCAAAGAAGAAGCACCAAGAAATTGGAATGAGCAGGAGTAGTAGTAGCAGTAGCAGCAGCAGCTGAAGGAGGAGCAGACGCTTCAAAAATAACGTCGTAAATTGTAACATTGTGTCTTGTTGTTTCTCTCTCTCCATCTTTCTCCTCTTTGAAAAGGAGTCGTCTGGAATAGGACTAAACTGTTTCCATCTTCATTCCAGACGTTCGTTTTCACATTAACCTGATTTCCTTCCTTTTCCTTTTGGGCTTTTCTCTGAGCGTCCCCTTTTCCTTGTCTTCTTCTTTTACTTATTCGTCTTTTGGCTTGAGCTTGAGCCTGATGTTGATGTGCCTCTCTTTTTCCACCAACCATCGGCATCAGCCCATAAGCACAGAAATGTCTCATTCACTTTTTACCCCATTTTTCCTCCAGAAAATCCAGACACAGTAACACAAGCAATGCAAAACACGAATCTGTCTCTCTGTCGGTACTCTGTGTACATTGTACATAGTGTATTTACAACATACAGCTATGTTTGTATTTGCAACTAAATATAAAGCAATTCAGAATTCTGGTTCTGGTTCTGATCCGCGGGTCTGGTCTGGTATGCCAAGATACAAAGGATAAATCCGTTTATCCTTTTATTATATGAATGTGTGTGTAGTGTGAGTGTACCACATAATAAAGCTTTACATGATTTTGTCCACGGTATAAATAGATAAAAAACCGTGGAAAATAAAACAATTATTGCTCCCAGCTGCGTTTCATTATATTTATGTATGTATGTATCTGTATGTGTAGTTGCTAAACACACATTGACTGCGATTTAATAGTTTTGCAAAGAATGTAATCTCTCTATAAAATCTGGGCAGGCTCTTGCGTAACTCTGGAAAATAAATTCCTGGCATTCTAATTCCCTGATTTTTCTCCTAAAATTTTGTCATAATAATAATACACAACAATAATCATCAGAATAATCTTTGTGTATACATTATACATTATGTATGCTAGCAAAAAATAATAAAGCAAGAGCGAGAAGAACAACGGTTTGCATTTTCCTGATGAAAAGTCTTTTTTGCATTTGTTCCACATGCTCATTTTCATTTGGGAGAGTTTTATTCCAGTTTTTCAGATGCATGTATGTATAATGTATATGTAGTGCCTTGACTTAAAACACTTACTGGGTGACTGGTTGGCTGACTGACTGACTGACTGATTTCACTTGGATGCATCCCTGATGACGACAACTTTAATTTGGACAGATGAGAAGAGAGAAAACGTACATGGCAACACACAGTACACTGTACGTATATGTAATATATGTACTTCTCGTAATGGCCTTTGTCTCTAGGAAAATAGGGCAAAATACACAAATGAAGAAATGCTGTAAATTGAGACGGAGGCGAAAGACACAGGGAAAATGAAGAAAGTCTCAACAGACTCGGCGGATGAAAAAATACATAGGAGTGTATGTGTATTGCACTTATATGGCAAGGAAATATCTGTGTAAATTCAAACAGTATAGTACTAGTACATACATGCATACATGAAAAACGAAAACGAGAAGGCTAGACAAACACGATAAGTTTTTTCCCTATTTTTTCTTGCTACTCCTCTTCTTCCTCTGATGTAATGTCGAGGGCTCACACATCACAGTACATACATATAAAGCTGCATGACGTACGATTAGAGGGCTGAGAAACAAAAAATAGCAGTATGTATGTACATAGTTGCAGGCAGTCATACAGCAGTGGTGGATGGTAGTTGTGGTGATGCGATGGTGGATGCACAAAAAGACATTTAGTCCACCGCTTCCCCGTCAAACAGTGTAAAGTGGGAGAGAGAAGAAGAGACTGGGAAGAAACATGACGAGGCGTAGTAGCGAAAAAACGGGAAAAGTCGGAGGCGAAGAAGAAAACGAAACGAAAAACGAAACGAGGAGGAGGATGAAATGTCGAAGAGTAAAAGTATCTTAGAAAAACCTCCAAGTTTTCCTTCAACAAGGACCCACCAGAAGCAGAACTGAGAACTGAGTGCAGTTTGCTTCTTCTTCTTCTTCGCCTTTTCCCTGTGCACTTTGGCAACTAGACAATCTAAGAAATTGAGACATGGACAGATACCATTTGACAGCGAAATCGACGTCAACAACCGCACTTGCCTCCTCTGCTCGCCTGTCTTCTATGTATTTCTGACGGGACTTTTTGGTGACTCTCAAGCGAGTGAGAGAAGAGAGCAGAAGAAAAAGAGACGAGCCAAGAAGACGAACAAGATGACTGGGAATGGAACTAGAACTAGGACTGGGACTGGGGCGATGCTCGAATGAAGATGCGAAACGGGTGGGAAAGGACACAAAGACATATATGAAGGTATCTCGGCATAATATATAAAACTCACATGATACTTTCCCATATTCTTTATCGTGATTGTTACAATGACAAAAGAGTTGACGTCTCGCTCTTTTTCTATCTATTTTGTACACAGGGCAGTGTTTTGGTTTTTCTGCCAGTGTACAGTGTGCATCGTGACGAAATTTCAATGTCAATGTTTTAGGGCACTTTTGTTGGGTTTTAAAGCAAAAAACTTTGTTTTAACTGCGGGTTGCACGACTTTCAACTTTTAACGCAATCAGGTTGGATTATTGATATTTTAAGATCCAATAAAAATAATTCGGATCAATCATTATGTATTCATGACGAGCTTATTATATGCTACATTTCCCTTTTTTCGGGACAAAAAATTGAAATCCAACTCCAACACTGGTTGCAAAGTGAAACGTACGCAGCAAGAGAAAAAACGGCACGCATGAAACTTGTCAAAACAAAGTGAAACGTATAAAAGAAATCTCTCCGTTTGCATTGTATGTAAAATGAATGTTACAAAACACGAGGCGGTGAAATCGGAGGGAGAAAAAGACAAACGGGAAAAGGTAGACATGTTTTCAAAACAATATTCAGCTATGTACAATGTACAGCATGTAAGAGGCTATCGAGTAATTAGTTGATCTAATCGGTTATAGACACACACATATCATTCTAGCACAGATCAGCAAGTTATGTTTGTATGTATGTTGACCCAATTCAATCAAACGGGCAGGAAAAGATCAATATGCAAGCTGTAAATTGAATATGACTGCGTGGTAAAAAATGTGCGTAGTAATTGATTTTCCCGAGTGCTTTTTGCACACACCATACTCCATGCATTAGGTAGTTATGATATTGTGTCAGCATGATGTGTAATGTGTATTTATACAGAGTGCGTGCTAAATAATAATTAGCCACCATACATTTCAGTTGAGAAGTGTGTGCCGTAATATTTCCTAGCTATGTATGTGAAACAAAGTCAAAAGCTGAATAATTATTATTGATAATGTATGATGTGTGTTCAACATTTAGATACCTATGTACAGTTTACACTGTTTGCAAATGTAAAAATTGCCGGGACCTATCTAGTATAGGCTTTAGTTTGTATCTAAATCAAATTTATGAAAACCAATAACAATAATAAATGTTCCCTTTTCATTCGTGGCTTACTGGGGTTATTTTGACTTTGGGTTTCCATTTTGAACTGGATAGTTAATTGTCGTGTGGTAAAACGGGCATGATTGACGCATTTACTACTTGAACTCAAGCAAATAAAACATCAAGTATTCGCCCACGTTCTGCTTTTTTGTGCTACAAAGTCAACATCTTGGACATGTACAATGTAAATACAAGCATTTATTACGAACGATAAACGATAAACTCGACAGCCCACGCGTCTACTTATATTCCTGTCCGCCAATTAATGATAAATATTATTCATCCTCAGGTTGTTCACCGTTTGTCAAAGAAGTAGGATCATACGCATTCAATGGAGCATTTACTTCAGACATGCTTTATACAGAATATCTCTACAATCTTGATGTTTGCAGTGGCATAAAAATATCAGTATTTACAAATGGAGGGAAAATTAAAGAAGTAAATTAATTTTTGAAATCTAGCAAAATTAACTCCTTAATAAAATTAAATCTTTTCTCTTGCTTACAAGATTTTTACTTTAAGGCTAACCTGATTAAAATGAAATGGGCTTGGTAAACATCTTTAAACTTTACGATTTGTTTACCAAGATGGACGACAGTAATGTAAATATCAATTAATTAATGCACTAACTAAATCAGGAACTAAGCTGCATTCAATACTCAATTCCGCCAATTATGGTTGCATCAGTGATGCGATGAGAGTCAACATCAAAACCTTAAGATATTTTGTCCAGAGTCTCTGGAGCGTCTGGACTGCGTTGCAGTTCTTCTATGTACATATGTATGATGTATAAGATACTACCTTGTTCTCGGCATTGTTTAGGCTTATTACAACGCAGTACTAATATAGGAGTTGTTAGGGAGGAGCTGTATTTCACTTTAATTAAAATTAAAATTCTCAAACGTAAGCTTGTGCAGTTTGCTTTTGCTCGTGTATTTATCTTCAGAGTGTTAAACTAAACTAAGTATGTACAGACGATGTTATAAGGAAAGCCAAGTTCCCAACTAAACCGAATTTCAGCGTCCACCCATTGTCGGCGAGACAAATTGAGATACTTCAAAAGGAAGGGAAATTAATTCTGGGTTTTAATTGAGCAAGATTGCGTGTTCAATTCTTAGTCGGTATGTATTTCCTTGCCTTGTTGTGTGCATTCGCTTCACTTTGAATTATAGTCAAATTAATGAAATAATTAATGGAATGCACTGACGACTCCTCAAAACGTTTAACTCTAGTCAATCTGGAAGGCGCCCAATATCATACAATATATTATCATATATCTTACAATAATATTAAAAGTCTCAACTTGTGTATATGTATATGCATATGTAGCACAGCAAGACATGGCAAACTCGAGCAAACTTAAAACTAGTGCACTGGATCTTTCTTCCTCTCTCTACGTTATTAACTCCAACTTGTAAAATTTAAATTTCCCAAGGTACATCATTTATAGGGCAAGCACTAATTATTTTCACCAAGTATGTATAATATGTATTCTATGTATAATATAAGTATGTATAGAGATTGCTATTTAATAGATGCATTAATATTATACAATTTTGAGGGAATTTTAGGACAACTTAACTTTCTTCTCAAGGAGCAAATGCTTAAAATTCTCTAAACAAGTAAGAGGCAAAAATTCCAGTCATTTCACAGCGATGACACGAACGAAAATTTTATTTTTTACTATAAAATAGTACCGATTAGAAAAAAATCTTGTATGATCTCATAAAACTTTGATGAGATTAAACAAAGTTAACAACATTTGATGAGATTGTAATGACAATTCAAAATCTCATTAAAACGCGATAAAATTTTCGATTATAAGCGTTTCAAAATTTTGTGAAATTATTTAAAAAAAGTTTTTTTGTAAGGGAGCTGTAACCCCCCATTTTATATAACCTCTGATTTCATAGAGCAACCTCTATGCTCACCACGAAAACATCAAAAATGGACACGGAACACCACTAAGCTTACACGGTTCGTGCCGAATCCCTTCTATTTGGGAAAAAGTTAAGTCCAATCATCATTACAGCAGTAATAACAATAATATTAATTAATACAAAAATGAGAAAGAAAAACTATGGAGTATCTTTCCCTGTAAACCTAAACGTCTTTGACTTTCTCATATGTATATGTATATAGAAAAATTGTGAACAAAGCAGGATGGGGGGAGAAACATAACCGAAGAGTAAAAAGGGATCGGAGAGAACGGAGGAAAAAGAAAAACTTGGTGAAAAATAAAAAGTGAAGGTTTTGCTCTTAGTTTTCCTCAACTCCCTTTCGATTCTTGGCCTTCACTGGTTTGGTTTCATTTGGTGTTTGGTGTTTGGTATGCCACGCGAGCAGTTGCGGTTTGGTTTGGTTTAGGGGGGACCATGCAAAAAACCGAAACCAACACCAAAAAGCTTGGAAGAAAGTAGACAAAGTAGACGTACAAGAAAAAGTATTATTATCATTACTATTATTATTATACATATGTACAGAGAAAATATATAGAAGCAAAAAGTGCATGAGGGGAGACGGCGAGCAACAATCCTCATTTGTAGGAGGAAGGAAGAAAGTTGAAAGGGTAAAAAATGTTTCTTTCTTTCTGTCGTCCTTCTCTCCTTTCTTGAGTACTTGAGCTCACTTTTCCCCAGTATCATGTACATTGTACATACAACGTACATACATACCGTATGTGTGATATGAATGTCTCTCTGCCTGTGGTTCCACTTTTGTCACGCCAAAGTCAGCCAGCCAGCCAGCCAGCCGGTCTAGTGCATGGACGAACAAGGAACAGCAAACAGAAAAAAGAAGAGGATAGAGCAGGCAGAAGAAAAGTCATCTAGGGTGAGAACTCAAGTACTTATGGTTAATATAGTGAGAGCTGACCTTAGAAATAAAATGGCTTTTACTTTTACTTTTTCTGGTCTTTGTCTTGGCGGTTCAGTTCTGTCTGTGTATGTATAACGTATATAGTATATAGTTAGACACACAAAGCGAGAGGGAGCAAAACATTTTCTATCTATAATTCTGTAATATTCCGCGAAATACCAAAGTTTACATGTACATCTGTATGTATAGTCATCTAATCTTTTGCTTTCTCTATCTTTTGCCGTTTCTCGAGAATTGAGACGGAGACGAAGACGAAGACCGAGCCGCAGAATCAGAGAGAAAGGACCGAGTTTATCCTCCAGACGGTTGTACATTCAACATTCCTCAAGTCCACACTCCACACGTGATTCTCGTCTTGATCATGAAATGAGAAAACCACAGGAGGAGGAAGAAGAACAGGAGAAGACGAAGAAGAAGCAGAGGAGACGCTTAGCAAAGAGTTTCTTTTCCAGTCTATAAGATTTACGAGTTGTTAATCCCACCACTCGCTCCCGTTTCCTATATATACTCTCTCTTCCTTCCTTTCTTTCTCTCTCTCTCTCTCTCTCTATTTCTCTTTCTCTCAATTCTACATCCTCATTCTCATGTTTCCCTTTCTTTCGTCCTTTCGCTCCACTTAGACTCCTACAATATGAAATACACACATGTTACATGTATTTTACAGTTCTGTGGTGTAAACGTAAAAGAGTATTAAAAGGACACGACGTTCCGTTCTTGAACGAAATGTGCGGTACAATACTCGTACGTGGTATACACAGTGAACATATACATAGATTAAGAATATGTCTTTGTCCATTTTTGTGTACGTGTATGCACTTGTGAGGGAATCCCACACGATAAAATTTCATCTAATTAACAATTGAAGGAATCAAGTTTGAGGAGTTTGAAGAAAAAACCCGTTTACACGGATTGAGCACTTGTCACGTGGACTGTACAGTACACGCTGTGTAATACAGTAACGTGGAGTATGTATGAAAAGGAAATCCAATCCGGAGACAGTTATTTTTATTTTTGTAGATATTTGTATTAGAGCTGACTGGTACTCGGGGCTTGTTTTATTTTATTTAGATTATTTTTCTTGTTATTTCCTTCCCCTTTCTCCTTAGACACATTAGGTTGCTACGCTATTTGTAAAATTTATCATGGACTTGGAGCTTGAAGCTTGAAACTAGATCTGTAGTTGCAGTCGAAGCTCGTTCGCCTCTGCTCCTGCTTGTTTAAAATTTATCGTCGTGTCTTATGTGCATATGTATATGTATATTAGACTGGTCCACGGATGAACTTTGTTTACTTTTTCAAGGGCTTAGCCCGTCATTTTGTTCCTTTTGGTTCACGTAAACTACACAAAAAATTTCATCCCGATCGGATGATGTTTAGTGGTGCCGCAAGGTCACCAAAGTTTACCGTCCAAATAGCATTAGCTTTCTCCCCCAAGGAGTGCATGTTTGGGGTGGGGAGTGAAGGGGGGCAGGCAGAATATTCTTGAGTACCGGAATGAAGAGGTCCCACATAGATACTGTGTGCCGCAAAAGGACGAAATTCTGAAAAAATTTCTTCTCCGCCTTTTGGCCAGGTCAAAAACCCGCCTTTCACCGTATTTTGGCCATTTGTGACCTTGCAGAAGGAGGGGAAGAAATTTTTTCTAATTTTCGTCCTTTTGTGGGATTCGATAAGTACCTAGGACCTCTTCATTCCGGTACTCAAGAATATTCTGCCTGCCCCCCTTCGATCCCCACCCCAAACATGCACTTCTTGGGGAAGAAAGCTAATGCTATTTGGACGGTCAACTTTGGTGACCTTGTGGCACCACTAAACATCATCCGATCGGGATGAAATTTTTTGTGTAGTTTACGGGAACCAAAAGGAACAAAATGACGGGCTAAGCCCTTGGAAAAG